>JAJIBD010016417.1:0-31627 GCA_021461705.1 Cryptotis parvus | reverse complement strand
AAATAAGTTTCAATAACAATTTTATTTGAAGTTCACTAGCATAATTTTAGAGTATTTGCAAAACTTAATAATACTTAAATATTCATAATTTAATGGAGTTATAATATCACTTTAAATATCAAAGAACATTCTACCAAGTATTACCAGTTATGAAAATGCTTCCTTCCTGCATAATATTAAACTAGATAATGTGCATGTATTTATATATACATATATGTACACATATATAAGTGTATATATATAAAAGTGTATATCTACATGTATACATATATAAATGTATATATATATAGAGAGAGAGAGAGAGACATATATGCACATCATTTGGGTTGTTTTATCCTTAAAATTGTAAACAACTATTTGGTTATTTTTTAACAATCATGGTGCATTTTGTGCTTACGCATCTCCGAATCATTTTCTTTTAAATTCCAATGTTGTCAAGCATAGCCATATCTGTTTTGTAGCTGTGCTTGCAATTCTTTTGTTGACTAACATATTTATCCTAATTTAGAATGATTGCAGAGATGAGTACGTTCACATCTCATATGACTTAGCAAAACTGTTTGGCAACAACTGTGTTAAATCACATTCATTCCAGTTATTTGACATATCATTCATTTATTCCACTCATCACACGTGTCAAACATCTGCTGTGTGAAAGGTACTACATAAGGAATGAGGTAGCAAGGCAGGAGGTGGGTAGGCATGATTATGGGACCCATGTGGGAGTGGCAAACAGAAAAAATACATCATTACTCTATATTGTGATTATTGAGTGGTATTCAGAAGTCTCTGCCTGAGAAGGAAACTTTCTCTATGTGAAATCATGATTCCTTCTAGTGAATTTAACATTGATTTCATTTCATCCTTCATCTTGGAGGGGGCTTTAATTTTCCAGTTGTCCTGTGTTTTTCAGAACATTCTGAGGTTGCCCAAAGAATATTTTTGCTGATTACTTAAGCTATTTAGCAAAATAAATATACATTTGACAAACAATTCATTTTCCCAGCACACATTGCCACCGTGTGATTCTAACAGACCTATGTATTGGGTTCTCCTGATTCCAAATTGACCAACTTCTTCAGTTTGTTCTTTATCCAGGTCAGAAAAGGTTGGAATCTTTGAATTAATCTATTAATCTAATTCTATTGGCTCTCCCGGTGTTTAGTTCAATGGTCTGCAAGATCATTTTGGTTAGTGTATAATCCCCTTGACAACATCTTAATGTCTTGAGAGTCATCTGACAGCCGACTCTTCTTTTTCTTGACAAAAATATTCCTCCCTTGAAATTGTCCAGTTATATTATTTCATAAGACTTCCCACTTTGAAATGGTAATGGCAGATTAAAAATCACCATTGAATATACACAAAGAGACTTAAGTGATAAACTCTAAATATCTGCAGGGCTAGCCACAATGTGTAAAAGAAGAGGGAGAGAGATGCAGAGACAGAGAGAGAGAAAGAGAGGAAATGGGGCTACCTGCTATTGAGGCAGCCTGGGGGTGGGCAGGAGGGGTGGGGTAAATTGGTGGTGGAAATGGGGCACTGGTGGAGGGATGGGTGCTGGAATACTATATTACCAAGAACCAATTGTGAACACCTTTGTAATTGTATGTCTCACAGTGGTATAATAAAAATTTTTTTAAAAAAGACTCCCCACTTTGTCTCATAAAATATTTAATCACTTGAGGTTTGAATAGCTATCTCTTTTTCACACTACCTTAGAAACTTGAAAATGCTAGAGACATTTGTAGACTTTGTCCTGTTAACAGTGCCTGCCAGATGTGGAACATTCATGAAAATCATTTTCTGGACCAATTAATGTATTAGCATATGCTTGCAGACTAAATATTCCATCAATATAGGTTGATTGTGTAAATTGACTATAGTGTACTGTGAATTTAACTTTCTAAAGATTTAAGAGTGGGGAGGCAAAATTAAAGATCTTGGGCAGAGAATTAATTGGAAAATATACTGCATTTCAAAATATTTTTTGCTTTTATTTGAGTGTACAGCTTGAACCTAAAATTGACATGTGCATTCCGTGGACTACGTTTTCTAGAATCAAAGTACATTGGGCTCTGGGTAACCTGTCTTTGAACATATGCTGTAGGCTACATTCTATCAGAGGAGAGGGCAACATGCTGTGAGACTAAATTCTATCATCATATCTATAAATCTAAATGAGAGCTATAAACTGCTTCCTGAGAGTCTCACACTGCCTTTAGAAAATTTAAGTGAAGTATTTAGGTGGTGAAAGTTAATTTTAAAACAATACTTGGCATTAATAAAATACTGTGAACCATCCATCTCCTTTAAGGAATCTGCATGATGGGGAAGGCCCTAAAAGCCACAAAGTATAATTGCAGATATAAGGCATGATCAATCTTTAAAAATTATCTTGTTTTATGATGCCAGTTTGGATGTAAGATGAATTTCTTCAACACCATTTTTTCTCGCATGTGAAAATATATTTACTCTTTCTTGAATAAAGGTATAGATGAGTGCTAAAAAATTTAAGAAGCTATAGTAACCATGTTGCTCTTTTTTATTAATTTAAAAATGTGCTATACATCTTGTCAGAATAAAGTCTTTATTTTGAACTTAGAAAACTAAACTGGATTGGATGAAATATAGTCTAGGGCACATAGCAGGCTTTATGTGCAAAATAAATAAATAAATACATAAATAAATACATAAATAGCACTTATCTGATGTTTAAGGGCCTCAAACAATAGTCCTAATAAAATCCTAGATTTTGTTTTCTACAACATCTGACCATCAATTTGTTTTCGTTTGTTTTCATTGTGGGACCACACTCAGCAATGCTCAGAGGTTACTCTTGTCTATGTGTTCAGAGATGACTCCTGGAAAAAAATATGGGGTGCCCAGCTTTGAGCCTAGGTCTGCTGTGTGCAAGACAAACTGTATTCCTACAAATCCCCTTTACCTGCCACTCTGTCCCCATAAAAATTGTTGTAATATTAGCTTGTTTATAGGTGATAGACTTCCAATGTACACACACACATATATATGTATATACATATATAAAAATATGTGTGTCTACATATATATATACATATATACATATATATATATCTCTCACTTGATCACTTGAATCCCGTTATTCATTGATTTGCTCGGGCGGGTGCCAGTAACATTTCCATTTGACCCTATCATATGCCAGTGTAGCCCAATGGCATCTGGTTGATTGAGGAATATGAAGAGCCTCAAAGCCTTCCTTCAGGGTCTTGACAAAGAAGTCTGACCATCTTGTAGGTGGGTGGTCATGTGAGCTATCTGGTCTCCCAGAGAGGAATCGAAAGAGCTATGCTTAAAATATCATGCCTCACTCAAGTGAGAGAAGGAATCCGAGCTCCGACCTACGCCGCTATTCCAGAATCAGGAACGCCGCCTTGTTTGCCAAGGCATCGAAAATCAGATGGGCTAGACATGTAATGCGATTTGGAGACGCCCACTGGACTAGAGCCATTACCAACTGGATCCCACGGGATGTCAATATAGATTTATGATCACATTTAGTAAAATATACACTTTTCTTATTATACTTTTTGTTTTGTTTGGGCCACATCTGGCAGTACTCAGGACTTATTTCTGGCTCCATGCTCAGGGTTTACTCCTGGACGGCTTGGAGTGCCGGGATTAAACCTGGGTTAGCCACAAGCAAGGCAAATACCCTTCCTGCTGTACTATATCTCAAGTCCCCTTATTGTTCTTTAAAAACAAAATATTACATGTAGTAACACAGTGTATAATAGTTGAATTTAATAAAATTGATAAAATGCTGGACTTCAAATGTAAAAGAAAATACTCTATATATCATACTAACACTTTGTGCACATTAATTTAATTTAGATGCTATTTAAGGTAGAAGTTTTGCTCTTTATTTCAAAAATTAGAATTACTGAATATAAACTTAATTGTCATAAATTTGGTTTCTACATAGTAACAACATATTCCATTTTACTGTCCTTTTTCCCAGAAGTTTTTCAAGTACTTCTACATATTTTCTATTCGTTTTTCTCCCCTTCATCCTGTGAAGTCAAGTTGAAAAATAAAATTTGGTTAGAATCCAGGGAATTGACCTTTAATTTCATTTTCTTCCAACTTTCTGATTGACTGGGTTTTGGTGGGTAAAATTATTCACTATCTGAATCAATGCCTCAATTCCAACTATGGAATGCAGAGCTATCCTTAGCTATTCCTATCTCCCTGTGTAAAGTGAAATCAGAAATTAAATAACCATGTCTCTACAGAAAATAGTACCACATAAATTCAAGTTACACTTATTTGTATTTCCTAGTTGAAACCTTATTTACTTCCTAAGTCAGCTATAGAGAGAAATTCAGCCAAGATACCTTAGGGTCTCTAATGTTGAAATGTAGAAATACCTCTTGTAGCCCTTACCAGAAAGACCATTTGAGGCCCTGCTAATATCTGTCTTCAAAGGAAACAAAAATTCAGTTTTGATTCATTTCTCATAAAACTCATTTCCAGTAAATAAATCGACCTTGGGTGGAATATATGACAAAAATTTACAGTTTAGAGAGGAAAGGAAATTCTCTTGAGCCAAGTGTCTTTGTCAAGCATGTAAAAAGAAAAACCTGGTAGATGCTTTTTGTAACTTCTCTTTAAGGTTACAGCATACTTGGGTACATGTGAATATCAGATCAAGAGCAGCTAGTTTTAACATAATATGTCCTATGCAATACTAGAAACACCCCCAAATGTCTTTTAATTGATCATCGTTTATGTCAAATTCAAATGTAACCGGGAGGAGTTCTGCGTTTTGGTTTGCTAAAGCTGACAGCCTTATTCTCAAAGAATGCTGCAAAACAGACTAATACTGTCCGATAATAATTGATAAAGCTAGGGCTTCTTTTTTTTGAGCTTCTCTTGTAATTCTTAGATCAGTTATCAGCATGGGGATGGAGGGGGGTGTGGTATTAAACCAGGTCTGTCTGCCCGCGGCCTTCAACTGTGTCTTCCTCCCTACATAACCAATGGAGTTGGCTGCAGAATCGGCAAAGATGCTTTCTGCTGGCACATACATTTCTTCTTACCTGTAAAGATCAGGAGCAAGGAAAAGAACTTATTTCCTCACCAGGGAAAAAATCCTCCCCCCCCACCCCGCCCCTTCCCCTTTCTACAAGTTCTGTCAGGGGGACAAAAAGTGCACTTTAATTTTCTCTCTAGCTCATAATGTAGTTGCAACCACAAACCCACAAGGTGTGAAGCCCAAAGTACACTAAGAGAACTGAGGGACATATTTACAGTCTCCTAAGATCTTATCCTCTTTCTCGAACCACCATTTATCATTTTTGTGGTGCGACATATTTTTGGGAAGTACTGCGGTAATTCCCTCCAAGCCACAGTTCTGGACTCCACACAGCCGTAGGTGGTCGTCGTGGTCTGTAGATGCTGAAGGATGAAAGCAAAACTGAGTTTATTCGCAGTTAAAGTGATGAAAGTGGCAGCTATTAAAGCTGATTAGTTACTATTTTCTGTCCTGAAAGAAAAGGAGAGAGGATATTAACACTGGGGGCAAAGGAAGATGTATTGCCAAGCGTGGAGCTTGGGAGCCTTGTCCTGCAATCTGTGTTGCTGCTCCCACACAGTTTGGCAAGGGACAAATAGTGAATAGTGTTCTATTTTTAATTTTAAACTTTTAAGCAGAAGGCCATCAAAAATAATCTGCTCAGTAAACATTTGGTCTCGAGTCTTAGCATTTCTCTTCACTCAGCAAACAGTATCACAAATGTTAAATGTTAGAGAAGACGCTATGGCATGTGTATTTTACCGAATGAGTCCTTTGCCAAGAATATCTCTGGATTCTTTCTGTTTTAAATTTTGTTGCTGCTGCATTTTAAGGGGGTGGGGGGTTAAGCACAACTAGAAAGTAGTGACTGTAGGAGTCTAGCCAGAGACGTGTCTTCAGTGCTGACTCAAGCTTACGTGCTGGGTGCCCCTGCGAACATCACTGGAATTTCCCCTACCTCTTTCCTTCTGGGAATAGAATTAATAGCAACACCTAATGAATCATACCATGAGTATATTAGGCATATCTAAATGTGTCACAGTCTTAATTTCTTTAACCTGATTTTAAACTTTGAAAACCAATTTATCAAGAAAGTCATATTAATCAATATAAAGTTATGCATAGAAAGCATTATATTCTTTTCTTTAAAACTATCATCTGTTGTTAATTATCTGAATATAAAGACAGACTATTCAAAGACCAGACATTTGGCACAATAATCTATTGAACGCTTCTCCAAATTTTCACATCTTGTTACTGGACGGGATGGGTAGAAACCTACCAGCATCGTTATCATGATTTTTGTTTCTTTTTGGAGTCATACCAGCAGTGCTCAGAGCTGACTTTTGGCTATGCACTCATATCAGTTCAGGTGGGGTTCAGGAGACCATATGGGGCTCTAGAATGAACCTGGGTCAGTTGCATGAGTATCAAGCACCTGCATGGTGTTCTCTTTCTCAGGCCTGTCATCATTATAAGACACATGTGACTAGGGTCTGGTAGAACAGTAGTTAGGGCTAATGCCTAGCATGTTTCAGGCCTGGGTTCAATTTCTGGCACTACATGCTTCCCCGAGCATCACTGGAATTTCCCATACCTTTGTTTCCCCATTCCCGGGAGGCTCCTGAACATCACCTGGTGTGGCCCTGGCTGTCCCAGCTCTGCCCAGAGCATTAGCCCCAGCTTCTCACGGCATAAGCAGCATTGTAACCTCCAGCTCCTGCCTTAAAGTGTAGTCCTAATTGACCAGGAATCAACAGAGGAGCCCAAAACAGAGGACTCCAAAACAGCACTTGTGAGTGCTGCCCCACCCACCTCTCCACAGATAAATAAGTAACTCTCAGATATCTGGCACTGTTTGTTATTGGAATTTAGTGATCCATGCGATAATGAGTTTTCTTTGCAGCGATACCCAAATAGCATCAAAACAACTACACATCAGTAACTCAGTAGAAAGAATTTGTTTTCAGGGAAAATTGGTGGATCGGACGATTTTTAAAGCAATCTTATTACCCACATTCTCAATATGAATTGAGACCCCACATTTGAAAATGCAAATCTGTATACCAAATCTGATCACTATGTTCATTTATTCATTAACAAATACACTCACAGTGTTCCTATCATGCGTTCAACATCGCTGTAAGCACTTAACTAATACTACATAGAAATCATAGAGAAACTATATTGTAGTGAGAAGAGAAAAAAAATTGTCAACCAGTAGTTCCTTGTTACTGTACATTGAGCAATATATTTTATCCCATTACATTTTATTTGTGTCACTTCAATTCTGTTCTCAGTATGAACAGACAAGGCTAATATTGTTTCCGGTGAAGGCCTGACAGCTATTCTGTTGATTTGTTTGGCATTACATTTGAGCTGCACTCATGTAGTCCAGACTGCTGAAGGATGACTTGGCTGAAAAGAACAGGCAATATGCCCCAGGGAAAAAGGGTAGGGGTTTGGAAAAGAGAAAAAAATTTGGAACCAGTACTGGCAGATATATGCACTACTAAAGACTGAAATTCCCACACAGTGGTTTAGGTGGCTAAAAGAGAAGTGAGATTTACCTTGTATAACAGAACTTGGAGCCATAACTTGGGCTGATGTTAAAGAATATTGACTGTGATGCTGTGTACTCTAATGCCTGCATCTCAGTTAGTATGTACCCTATAGATTGTTTCTCGGCAACCTTTACCACCTGAGAGTCCTTCCAGAAAATTTATTCTTCACTATTTTGTGTTAGAAGGTTGTCTCCGCCCTCTACCTGAAGTGTAGTGAACATGGAGGTTTTCAAAGGACAACTCTCCTGGCTTATTTAGGTTGGCAGAAGCATTTTTCTGGGGCATATAAGACCAATCTCTTATTCCACAAATCAGTAAGATGTAATAGTTTTCTGAGCTCTGTGTGATGTGTGATGTAGATGGACCAAATGAACCTCTGGCTAAGTTGCGGTCATGAGGCAACCATCCTGATGAAGACAAGCACATATGGGGAGTGACACAACCAGTATATTTTTCAAGCAGTGAGACGGTTGAAAGAACTCCTTCCTTCCTTCCTTTCTTCCTTCCTTCCTTCCTTCCTTCCTTCCTTCCTTCCTTCCTTCCTTCCTTCCTTCCTTCCTTCCTTCCTTCCTTCCTTCCTTCCTTCCTTCCTTCCTTCCTTCCTTCCTTCCTTCCTTCCTTCCTTCCTTCCTTCTCCTTCCTTCCTTCCTCCTTCCTTCCTCTTCCTCCCTCCCTCCCTCTCTCCCTCCCTCCCTCCTCCCTCCCTCCCTCCCTCCCTCCCTGCCTCCCTCCTTCCTTCCTCTCCTCCCTCCCTCCCTCCCTCCCTCCCTCCCTCTTCCTTCCTTCCTTCCTTCCTTCCTTCCTTCCTTCCTTCCTTCCTTCCTTCCTTTCCTTCCTTCCTTCCTTCCTTCCTTCCTTCCTTCCTTCCTTCCTTCCTTCCTTCCTTCCTCTTCCTGCCTTCTTTCTTCCTGCCTTCCTGCCTTCCTTCCTCCCTGCCTTCCTTCTTGCCTTCCTTCCTTCCTTCCTTTCCTTCCTTTCCTCCTTTCTCTTTCCCTCTTTCCTTCTTTTTCCTTTTTCCTTCCTTCCTTCCTTCCTTCTTTCTTTCTTTCTTTCCTTCCTTCCTTCCTTCCTTTCCTTCCTTCCTTCCTTCCTTCCTTCCTTCCTTCCTTCCTTCCTTCCTTCCTTCCTTCCTTCCTTCCTTCCTTCCTTCCTTCCTTCCTTCCTTCCTTCCTTCTTTCTTTCTTTCTTTCTTTCTTTCTTTCTTTCTTTCTTTCTTTCTTTCTTTCTTTCTTTTTGAGACATATTTGGCAGTTTCTGGCTCTGTTCTTAAAAATCACTTCTGGCAGGGATTATAGTTGAGTACTATAGATGAAACCTGGATCATCCATGTTCAAGGCAAATGACCTAGCTATGTGTTTTTGCTCAGTCTTATGATTTAAATACTTTTGGATCACATGAGCTAACAAATTTAAGATGTAAGGCAATATAAATGTAATTAGTTGATAACCAAACCATAATTTTTCAAAATAAAAAATTTATGTAATCAATATATCATTGTGGTAAATTACTTATTTCACTAATTTTTAACGTGATTTCTATATTTTTTTCTAAGCAGTAGTTTACATGACTATATTCTCTCCCTAAGAATATAAATAATAGTTTTGGATATATCCTCAGTGAATTGCGCAGTCATGTCAGCACCTAGCATAGCTCCTGGAATATTTGTTAAATCACTGTATCGCTGTTTTCCGTCCATCATCGATTTGCTCGAGCAGGCACCAGTAACATCTCCATATGACCTGTCTCATGCAAGCAGAGCCCAAGGGCACCTGCTTGCTCTAGGAATATAAAGAGCCTCAAACCATTCCATCAGGTCATGGGAATGAGGTCTATAATTGTTACTGGTATCTGGCATATCAGGGGTGTGTAAAGACCATAAAATATGACACGGGTAGCTTGCCAGGCTCTGCCGTCGCGGGTAGCATACTCTTGTAGTCATCTCAAAACCCAGCATTTATTGATGAACCAAGCGGCCGCTTGCTGCCGCACGAGCTGGGCTGTGATAGGCTGGTCTGCTGGGTGGAGTTCTGACGCGGGGGAAGTCCGGATGTGGAAAATGGAGGTTCTCAGGGGGGGTGGGGTGGGTCAGTCTGGCTTGTTGTGAGGCTCTGCTGGGGTGGCGGGCCAGGGCTAGAACCTGCCATCCCTCCCGGGCACCTCATGAGGGGCTGGGCACAGTGAGAGCCATTAGCAGCTCTGCCCCATGTCTGTCTCACAGACAGACAATATGCTATATTGTTAAATATAGCATAGCTATTTTTAATTATCAAAAAATATGTTGACTTTGTAATTTTGACCAATTAATTCAGTGTTCCATTTGCTATATGTTAAATTATGAGAAATATAAAGATAAGGATAAAACTTCATTCTATCAGGAAAGAAAAAAAAAAATAAGATTGGCATGGTAGTAGAGGGTCTTGTATTGGTTAACCTGGGTTCAGATCTCCGGCACTGCATATAGTCCCAGAGTTCTCCAAGTGGTCAATCCTGTATACAGAGCCTGAAATAGCCTTTGATTACCATAAGGTATGGCCCTAACCAACCCTTTCCCCTGAATTTAAAAAATAAAAATATTTATCATAGTGCCTATAAAACTAAATTTATTAAATGTTAGTAGAAAAGTACAGTATATGTCATGGGAGATAAATGCTATTGATGAATTTCAAAAGTAGGATAGTAATGTATAACTAATGTATTGTAAATAGACTGTGGTAAGTGAAGGAACTGCATCATTTCTTACCGAGCTCTTTTGTAAAGAAACAGTGCACTAGAGAATTAGCAAAAATGGTGGAGAAATTTTTATGGTGTTCGAATTTTTATGGAGTTTTATCTGAGCTTCTTGTAGCTCAGAAATTGAAGCTCATTGGTTTTAGGTCTTGTGTGTAAGATGTTACCTATTAAATGAAACCTCTGAAGTGGGTAGAGATTAGGAAAATTTTAAAATGCATGTCAATTATAATGTACATTTTTCTTCTTTTTTCTTTTCTACTTCCTCAGCTTAAAAGTGAAAGTGCATGCATGATTATACACCACATGCAGTCATGAAACTAAGACTAGCCTTGAGTATCAGTGATATGCTAAGTAGTTTGGATGTTATCCAACTCTGTTCTTTCATGTATTCTTAAGTAATCATTTGAATTGGCATTGTTGTACCCATTTTATGAAGGGAAAAAGATTCAGCAAATTTGTTTAGGTTATACAACAAAATAATGGAGTCAAAGAAATGTACTTATAGCTATAGTTAACATTTTCATATTATGAGGGTAATAACAGAAGAAACTTCACATGCATTAATAATATTTCTCCATAAAACAGTGACTTTAGAACTTTTATTTCCATTGTGTTGATTTCCTTTTTGTCTTTTATTTCTCAGTACCATAATAAATCTATTGCTGGTAATGCTCAGACTTGTCTTTTTCACTCCCTTAAGCTAACTTTGTTTTCTCTCCCTCATTTTTGGCTCATATTGGGCTAGGGATAGATATCTTATTGATATTAATAGATTCTTTTTGAATCGATTATATCAAATAATGACTTTTTACCTTTGAATCTGAGTTTCAATTTAAGAAAAGGTATGCCCAGTTATCTTACCTACCTAGGAAATGAGTGCTGGTCAGCTGCAGTTTCCCAGCAACAAGATTCTGGTAACAAGAAAATATATACATAACATGGGCCAGCGACCAAGAAATAGAGCAGATATGGTGCTCTCCTTGCACACAGATAATTCTAATTCAATCCTGGCACCGCATATGGTCCACTAGGCCTTTCCAGGAATGATCACTTAACAAAGAGCAGGGAATTTGCCCTAAGTACTGCCAAGTGTGCTACTTGCCCCTCGCCCATGCCAAAAAAGGGGAGGGATGGCAAAATGGCTGAAAATAAGTTTAGTGAATAGTGGTCTGCTATAGTGAGAGATCTAAGAAATTATAAAAGGGCAAGTAAAGTGTCCTTGACTGTAAGGAAAAGAAAGACTTAAGAAATAAAGACAACTGGCAGTCTCAAACCTTGAACCACCGCGTGGTCACAAGATTACTCTGCTATGAAACTTGCAATATTATATATCTCATGACAAAATCCATTATGAGAAGAATAAGGGAGGAAGGTAGACAGAGAGGTGGAGGGTTTTCTTCCTACCTCATTGCCAAAGGGGCAGCCACCAGCTGTCCTTTGACATTATATTGGCCAATGTTAGAGCAAGTGGATACCTCAGTCTAAGGAAATCTGAAACAGCAGCAGGAAGTGCTTGCATTTCCATTTCTGATGTTACTCACATGACAGAAAATAAAAAAGAAAGGGAAAATTGTTGAGTAGAAAATGAAGGTTTAACATGTTCATTCTGTTTCAAACATACAGAATCCCTGTTTATAGTTCTATATATAATAGAGCACTTCTAGTGTATTCCATTACATCTGGGTTCTATCTTTCCTTCTATTTTGTAGCTACTCTTTTGAATCTGCTCCTTTATCCCTCTGGTTCATTGGGCAGAGCTGCTACCAGCTTTCCCTGTGCACAGCTGACCATGAGGCACCCTGGAGGGAAGGTAGGTCTAGCCCTGGCCTGCCATCTCAGCAGAGCCTCACAGGAAGCCAGAGGAACCCCCACACCAGGAGGGGCCGCCATTTTCCACATCTGAACTTCCCAGCTCATAAGAGCTCCACCCAGCAGAAAGCCCATCTTTCCCCATCTCATCAATAAATGCACGAGATGAGATCCTACTAGTATCCCACCCCATGGCAGAGCCTGGCAAGCTACCCATGTCGTATTTGTTATGCCAAAAATCAGTATCATTTATAGACCACATTCCCATAATCTGAAGGAATGTTTTGAGGCTCTTCATGTTCCTGGAGTGAGAAGATGCCCTTGGGCTACACTAACATGTGACAGGACATATGGAGATGTTACTGGTGCCTGCTCGAGCAAATTGATAAACAATCAACGGGAAGACAAGTGATACAAGTGATCCCTTTAGGACAATTCTGAGAATGTGACAGTCAAGCACTTTATCTTCTTTTGGCCATACCCTAAGGTTTTATTCCTGTATTTTTTGTTCAGAGATCACTCCTTGAAGGAATTGTGGGGCCATATTGGGTGTCAGAGACAGAATCCTGTTGGCTACATGCAAAGCAAGTACCCTACCTTTTGTGCTCTCTTGAGCCTGTAAGTACTTCCTCACTGAGCTGCTTCAAACTTGTGTTTTATTCTGTTTCTTGAATTAGTTTTGCCTCTTATGAAATTGAGTATATATTAGAAGAAAATGAAGTCTCCCTAAAAATATTTACATTTTAATTAAGATAACTTGTAATAAACATAGAGAATGAATATAACAAACCTCTATGCTTGTCAAAATATTAGGTAATGTTAGTTTTAGACACTTAAAAATTAACATACAAAAATTAGCTAGTCAGTATTTTCTCTTAAATATTCCCCAAACCTATTTACACATAGTCAAATACTGGTTTAAATATATCCTTTATCTTAAACTGTAATTTCAATGTTTAATAGGCAACATAATAAAGATATCATTACATGGTAAATATATTGATTATTAATTTATATTAATTAAATTAAGAATATGTTTTATTTAATATATATAATTTATATTTTATTAAACTATTAATCATAGACAAAGTATGCTAATCAAATTATAATATAAATCACATTAATCAAATATGCTAATTTATATTAACTTATATCAATTTATATTAATTTCATAATCACATACATGTAATTTTCACAATTTGAATTTTGACCTAACGTTTTGTGAGCCTATGTGTATGATCTTTATCTCTCTCTCTCTTTCCCTTTCCTTTCTTCCTTGAGTTTTCTCTTACCTGTCTTATATGTTATTCTAGCACATACTGTTTTGTCATATGAATATGTTGGTGATCATTTATAGTACTTGCTTCATTTTTCAACCAAATATAATATTGGCTCCTCATAGAAATATCTGGGAGTTTTTTAAAGATTTGGAAGGCAAGTTCTAGCCCTGGCCTGCCATCCCAAAAGAGCCTCGCAAGAAGTCAGAGGAACTCCCACACCATGAGTGCCACCATTTTCAACATCTGGACTCCACAGCTTGTCAGAGTTCCACCCAAGAGAAAAGCCAATCTCTTCCCCAAACGGTTCATTAGTAAATGCATGAGATGGGAGCCTACTACTGAGAGTATACCAGAGCCTGGCAAACTACCCATGTTGTAATGCTAAAAACCTGTAACAATTATAGGCCTGAAGGAATGGTCTGAGACTCTTTATGTTCCTGGAGTAGCGGATACCCTTGGGAGATATGACTGGTGCATGCTTGAGCAAATCGATGAACAACGGGAAGACAACTGATACAAGTGATACAAAGAATGACTATTTAGAAGTGAATTCTTGGACAGACAAAAGGAAGCACTGAGTCAGTTGCATCAGATATTGTGCAATTCATTTTCATTTTGTCCACTGCCAAGACTGTATGGATCACTAACTTTTATGGATCACAAAATTTTATAAGTATGTGTAAATGTACTTAATGTATACACATAATGATAGGTTATTGGATTGAATTCATTAAGAAGGTGAACATGACTCCACCACCTTCTTTACATCCCCTGATTAGAATAGATTACTGCTGGCTGAACTAATCAATAAGTGCTTAAACTTTTCGTCATACTAATTCTTTTTAAAGGCCCAGGTTAAAGTGAATGGATTTGTTTATCAGATGATATAGCTATAGTCTAACTCCCAGGTATATCAGCTGTTAAGAAGCCAGAGGATGAAGTAGGAAGAGGATGAAGTAGCAGAAGGAACCAAATATTTTTCTGAATATATGAGATTGCTTAAATATTGTCTTCTTTATGACAGTCATAAAACTATCAATGGCTGCCCTTCTGTTTTCTGAAGTGTGACATTTTAACATATGTTTGATATAATATTTAAAATGACTAATCAGAAAGTCTGCTTCAGTTGAATTCATTAATATCATCCATATAGAATCACTTAGCAAATGCTTTTAATGTGCCTGGAAACATGACTGGAATAATTTCTTTGCTTTCATTGTTCTGTATTTGCATTTATATGTTCCTATAGCAATACCTCTATTCTTTCAAGATTTTGCAATTATCTGTAAGGCCCACAAAAGTGGAAGCAAATAATTTCAGTCAGTTATTGCATGTGTTTGTATAGAATTATGTAGAGAAATTAAAAGTATTTCAATGAATAATAGATAAGTACTTATCTTAAAAATAATTGTACAGGCTAGAGAGCGATAATACAGGGGTTAAGAGACCTGCCTTGCTGAGGATGCAGCTGGCACTAAGGTTCAAATCTTATGCCACATGTGGTCCCCCAGCACCACCAGCTGTACCCCAAATCATAGAACCAGGAACTGCCCCTGAGCACTTCTGGTGTGACCCCCTGTTATAAATCTGTACACAAATTCCTAATATAAAAGGGGTCAAAATATTGACTGGCATTTCACTAAATATATACAGATGGCAAGTAAACACAAAAAAAGAGGTTTAAAATCAAATGCCAATTAGGAACAGCAAATTAAAATAGCAGTGACAACATATCACAATATATGTTTTAGAATAAAATAAAAATGCTAGCATTATAAAATACTGATTAGGATGTGGAGAATAAAAATTCTTACTCATTTCTTATGAGAATAAGTAACATCAAGCTTCTTTGGGAGAGCAATTTGAAAATTTCTTATTAAGTTAAGTACAATTTCAATTTGTGATCCAACAACTATAAACTCATCACAGTGAGTTAAAAATGTATACTAATACAAAAAAAATTCACATGAAATTTCATTTAAGTTTCATTGATTATGAAGTGTCCAGGAGGGAGGGTGAGTTCTGGCCCTGGCCTGCCATCCCCATAGATCCTTGGAAGAAGACAGAGGAAATGCCCTGCACCATGATGACAGCCATTTTCAACATCCAGACTCCACAGCTCGTCAGAGCTCCACCCAAAAGAAAAGTTGATCTCAAGCATAGTTTATCAGAGTCCCACTCTATGGAGAAGCCTATTTCAAATCCAGATATTCTGAACTAGAGACACAGACACATGGGGCAGAGCTGTTACCAACTCTCCAGTTGCGGCCAGGCAGTTCATCAGTAAATGAATGAATTGAGGGCCCACCTACCTGCACGGCAGAGCCTGGCAAGCTACCCGTGTCATATTCAATATGCCAACAGTAATGATGATTGACCTCATTCCCATGACCTGAATGAATGGTTTGAGGCCTTCATGTTCCTGGAGTGAGCAGATGCCCTAGAGCTAGACTAGCTTGCGACAGGGACAAATGGAGATGTTACTGTTGCCCCGCTTGAGCAAATTGATGAACAACAGGAAGACAAGTGATACAAGTGAACTATAAATTCATCATGATGAGTTAAAAATTTATACTAATACAAAAAATTTTGCATGAAATTTTATTTAATTTTCATTAAATAATTGTCAAAACTTGAAGCACTTAAAATGGAACATTATAGATGATGTACAGGGGATATTTAAGACCTTGAAACTATTTTGTATTGTATAATTATTGTGAAGACATGATCTAATGCATTTGTGAAAGTCATGGAAATGTACAGCAGAATATCTTTTGGGAAGGAAGGAGGACTCCCCGTTGTTGGAAATCACCTTGCTTCTGTGCTCTGCTGGGGTGCAGCTACATTTCTCAACAATATTGGGGAGCAGGACAGGACCCTCTTTCTTCCCAAGGGGATGGCAATCAGCAAATAGACAGACTCCAAATCAGCAAAGTTCCAAAGGCTTTTACTCACACAAGTTCTGTTACTACAATCCAAGGACAGGAATGCCCTAAAATTTCAATTCCTATAGGACCCTGGCCACTGGTTGGGTTAGAGCTCTCAGCCAAGATGGCTGTGGCACCCTGAACTATGTGCTTGGGCCCAATCAGCAAGCCGGCAGAAAGGAATCCAAATGGGCAGAGCCCAGTGAGCTCACCTGGCCTGGGCCATTGGAATGCTAATTTTGCCCAAGTCAACATCAGTCTTTGGATCTTCCCTGCAGGTCCTATGAAGAGATGGGGGAGGGCATGTGAAATGAAATATATCTCAGGATTAATATAAAAGGCGTGTATAACAAAAATATTCTACAGCCTGGTATATATTTCTCCAAATTTCCACATGATCCTTATCTTTACTTCATGGTTGTTCTGGGTGCAAGTCGTTAGAATTATTGAGAGCCATGCTTGCTTGTCAGGTGGCAAATAGCATTTCTCTCTGATTTAGTTAAGGCTCTATTATTTAAAGAAGGATCCTATACAAGCAGATAGATACTGGTAAGATTTTTCTATTCCCGGGTGGGGGGGTGGATCTGTGATAGTATGAGAGGAAATATTTATACCAGTTAACATAGAATACATGGTAAGAAACTCTGCCACATAGAGAGTCACAGATCCAAAATGTCATCCTGCCACTTATCTTCAATGTGATCAGCAAGAGATAGCTCCAGGTAAGATGCAGAGGCTCTGGGCAGCCATGACGGGGTGTGCACTTCTACACCCTATCCATTGCTCAGAGTACCTGGGTCTAGTGATGACACCAGTCTTACTCCTAAGAACCAAGGATGCAGTGCCACTCAAGCTCTGTGCTTCCAGGACCACTGTGGCAATCCCAGCAGTGCTTAGGTGTTGGGGCAGCCACGGATATATCTGGTGATATTTATGAGGACATGTGGATTCGGGAACCATCCCCAGATTAGGGTATGTCGAAACACTTCTCTGTCTAAATGAACCCTAATAGTATTAACTTTAGAAACATTGAATGCCCGCTAGAAAAACAGAATAAAGATGGATTAGAAAGTGTGATAGTGTTTCCCACTCATATGGGAATAGGTAGGGAATTTTAAAAAAAATAGTGTCTTCTCTCTAAAGGCACTGGTTCAAAACTATTGACTTCATGCCAGGGATCTCCTATGTGGATTTTAGGTCACCTTAAATTCTAGAGGCGAATAAGATGCAGCCAATTTTTGAGAAAGCAGGGGAGAGGAAGATTCTAAAATAATTGATTTTGGTACAGACCATTGCAATTGAGGAACCAAAGATAATTTACACTTACATTTTTTTCTTATGTTGATTAAAACAATAACAATATCAAAGAAGTGGGGTTCTCTTTAGATGAAAGACATGAGCAGAATTTTCTACTATCCAAAATGTAAGCATTTGCAATTTATGGAAAACATGGTAATTACAGAGAAATAAATACTCAGTAATTGACTCTACTAAATTCACTGAGGAAGAAATACCACTGAATTTTAGAAAAGAAATAATTAGTATTTGTATAATGTACATATTATTTTTTGAGATACCTGTGTGCAAAATGAAGAAAATAAAAGTTTGAGGATGGCAAATGAAGCAGTGGCAGAGCAGTACCTTTGCGAATGTGAGGCGCTAGGCTTGATCCTCTGCGCCCTGTGGCTGGAGAGTTAACTTCATTAGTTCAGTTTTAAAATTTCTCAGTCACCGTAATGATGGATGTTTTATTTTTTTCTCTAACAGAAAAAAAAACCTTAATTTTCTGCTGTTGTATTAGGAAAGGTGTGTGATCCTTTAAACAGCTTATTACCATTTGAAGGGCCTTTCCATCAGTCAGGGAGCATGTGTCTTTTGTTTCATAAGTCCTCTGTTGCCATTAGCATTCCCATACATTTAGATGCAATGCAAGTTTACATATCTGACTTAGTTTAGAATGACTGACGAAAGCCTGTGAGTGTAGCACAAAATATTTTCAGAAATTAAAGGTAGATTATTCCTTGTCTTTTATCTGCTGCTCAGTTTGGCATCTCCACGTTTTATTTACTGAATAGAAAACCAATTTGTGAATAAATGTTAGCGAATACTGTGGGACTCAAATAAGAGATGAAAGGCTTCTTGAATCCTAGATCATCCAGGGGTAGAAATCTATGAAATGGCATAAGTCCAGCATAGGAAATTAAAGGCAAAGTAGTTTGCTACCATAAAAAAAGTCATAAAAATCTATGGTGCAAGAATAAAGTAGAGAAAAAATTCAATAGTTGGATTTTACAATTAGATGATAAATAAAAAATGAAAACCAACCACTGCACTGAGTATAAAATACTCATTTTAAACAAACAAATATGAATGAAGTGACAGTGCAGGAAGAAAAACTGATAATTTCCCTACTAAGGAAAAGTTGGAGGGGATGTTTGGGTGTCAGTTTGCATGTTCAGCATTTATGCTTTAAACTAAGCTCTTCTGCCTTCAAGACACCTGTAAAACAGTACCTGTTACATCTCCTAGTGACTCGCCATTGTTCTTATAATAAAATGTTAATACATTTTTAGTACCTAACAAAAACCATGACAAACAAGTGAAGAATCTTGGTGTTTGGGGTGATTGTATTTCAATGGGGATTGAAGCTTGAATTTGTATGACAAAGATGACTTGAGATTTAAATTTCTGATGGACTGATAGCTAAGGTAGTAGGTTCCCATTGAGTCACTTAATTCTGTTATCTTTTCCAGAGATGTGACTGTCCTTCAGGGCAAGAACTATTCAGGACACATTGTTATACTTAGCTGAGGTTACTCTTTGTTACTTAGACCGCCATTTCTCATTTGGGAACTACATGGCTCCTCATATCTCCCCAAATTCCAAATGGGGGGCACAAGTAAAATGATACGAAGCCAGAGGCAAACTGGTAGGTCAGGAGGGGGTAAAAAGGAAATGATTTTGGAAGGGGGCCAGAACTGATGGGGAAAACGTTTGAAAACATTGCCCTGGACAATTGCTTGAACATTTTATTTTCTGGTATCCTGTATGCTTTCTCTAAATCAGAGTGCTTATACATGCATACCAATGTACACAGATTTGAATGACTTCTTTCAAGAGTCTAAATATGAGAGGAATGTCAACTTTTTAAATCTTATCCTTATGATGTAGGCAGGCAGACAGGGGTCCCGCATTGCAGTGAACTTTCCTAGGCAGGCTGTCCAGAGTTACCTTTTTGAACCAGGAACCAAGAGTTGAAGAGATCCATTAACCAATAGACCCTGAGGAAGCTGGATCCACCTTCTTCTGCCCAGCCCTTAACCCCCACCAACCTTCAATGGCCCCACAAAAGATTCCCGAGCATTCCAGTCTGAGAGAATAAAAACCACTTTTGGAAATCAGTTGGGGCTCTCCATTTTGGAGCAGCCTGCATTCTCCCTTGAGCATGTTACTCTCATTATCCCTCCTCCTTCCCCATCCTAAAACCTCTATAATAAAATCTGTTATATCTGTGCCAGGGAGCGGCTGGGGTCCCCAACAGTATCAGGACAGAAGTTCTCTTCTACTTCCGAGGCCAGGGGCAACGGATGAAAACTCAAGAGTCTGGTGCAGTTCCAAAAGGCTTTTAATAGTACAAAAACTCTACTACCACAATCCAATATAATAAAAGCACTCTAGCTCTGGTCAGAACTTAGACTATATACGAGAGCCCAAGTCTCCCACCAAAGAGAGAGGATCTCACCCGTGAGGAGTCCTACCAAAAAGAAGGGGTGAGTGCCTCAAGTCAGTCCCCTTATATACACCAATGTGATCCTAACTGTTGACAGGGGAGGGTCCTGTCAACAAAGAACTCTAAACAGCTTGTAGAAGGGTGGTGCCACACCCTTTATAGGTATAAATAAAGGGTTACACCAAGGACTAATCCCTTCTTCTGAGATTATCTCTTATGTAAAACACTGGAGAGAGAGGGGGCTTATATAAAGTAATACATCTTAATTTCATGGGCTTCATGTAATCTAGATGGTACCCACAAGGTCCTACTTATTTATTATCTGCACCACGGTGATTCTGAGTATCTTGTTCTCCATGTACTGAAAGGGTCACACTTGCCTGCATGAGACCAAACTAGTATGATCCTTTTTATAATCTTAAAGATAGTATCAATATAGACAGGGTGGCAGTCTCCTGGTAAATTCCAACTGTCCCACGCTGGGTGCAGTAAGTATAAAGAGGAGCTAACGTAGAAGTCTTAGTAGATGTATAATAAATCAGAAGTTATTCAGAGTGAAGGTGACTTCTGTAACTGCCACACCCTCTATCAGTGTTTATGTAGAAGAGAGATATCTTGGGAGCAAAGCTCCCAAGCTAGCTAAACCTGTCATCTAACACATCTACTTCTGAAAATTCTTTTTCTGCAAGGAAGACAAGAACTCTGAGCAAACTCTGGGTAAGGCCCAGGACTGTCTTTCCTACAAAGAACAATTCTCTCCAGCTGATTCTGTGGTTCCCGAGAAATCTATGATGGTCAGGATCAAACAGACACCAGGTGTGACTTGACAGCCACCTCGTGGGGCTGGTGGGGCTCAGTCCACTCTGTACAGGGGTTTATTGCAGACTTTCTGTCCTTAGCCAGTCCAGCAGGTTCAGGTATCAGAGGCGGCTGGGGAGAAGGTAACCATCTCTCTCCCCTTCCCAACTCACGTAAGTCAGCTGTGGGGTCATGTAAACCTACATCACTTAGGTATTAGAAATTACTACACAAGTAAGAGAGATGATAAGTGACATCCACATCACAAACTACATAGGATGTGGAATTATTTTATTCTATTGACATTGATTTTTGATCAAGAGAAATTAACATAAGAGCCGTAATTGCAAAAGTTGACAAAATAATATTAAGCCAGTGACGGGACCTAAAATACTGATAGTAATACCAATGAAATAATTTTGTTTAAATAGCTATTTCATATATGTAAGTTTAGTGTACAAATCATGTGATAGAATTCATTACCAAGTCACACATGATTTGATCACTTGATCACTTGAATCCCGTTATTCATCAGTTTGCTCAAGCGGGCGCCAGTAATATTTCCATTGGACCCTATCACATGCCAATGTAGCCCAATGACATCTGGTTGATTCAGGAATATGAAGAGCCTCAAACCGTTCGTTCAAGGTCTTGACAAGGAATTCTGACCATCTATAGGTGGGCAGCCAAGTGATCTTTTAACATCCCATGGGATCCAGTCAGTAACGGCTCTAGTCCAGCGGTCATCTCCAAATCACAATACATGTCCAGCCCATCTGATTTTTGATGCCTTGGCAAGCGAGACAGCGTCCCTGATTCTGGAATAGTGTTGGAGGTCGGAACTCCAGATTCCTTCTCTCACTTGAGTGAGGCACGATATTCCAAGCATAGCTCTTTCGATTCCTCTCTGGGAGATCCAAATAGCATTCTCATCCTGCTTTTCTAGGGCCCAGGTCTCTGAGGTGTATGTTAATTCAGGGAGAATGGTGGAGTCAAAGAGATGTTCCCGGAGCAGGAGCTTCTTTGTCCTTTTTTAGCTATTTCTTCGATGCGTTTGAAGGCATTCCATGCCACTCTCTTCCCTCCTGCGCAGCTCAGGTTTTAGGTCATTCATCATGTTGACTTCTCCACCTAGGTACACGTAACTGCTGCATTCAGAGATGTTTGTTCCATTGAGAGTGAATGGGGCCTCAGGAACTAGTTCATTTTTCATAAACATAGTTTTCTTCAGATTCAGCTGTAGAACTATCTTTCTACATTCTCAGTCGAAGTCAGCCAGCATTTGTGCCGCTTGGCTAATGTTTGTTATTACTAGAACGATGTCATCAGCGAAGCGGAAGTGGTGTAGTTGCCGACCATCTATCTTCACTCCCATTCCTTCCTATTCTAATTGTTGCATGATGTTCTTGAGGGTGGCGCTGAAGAGTTTTGGTGAAATGGTATCACCCTGTTGAACCCCTCTTTTCACAGTAATGATCATTTCTTTAGAATGGTGAGATCCTGGTGGTGAATCCATAATAGAGCTCACGAAGGATCTTGATGTATTGGGTTTGAACACCCTGTTTGGCTATGGCTTCGATGACTGCTTCCCACAGAATCAAAGGCTTTATTTAAATCAATGGATGTGAGACAGAGCAGCATCTTGTACTTCCTACAAACCTCAATGAGCTTGGTTTCAGTGTGGATATGTCTGATTGTGCTGATTCCTTTCCAGAAGCCAGCTTGCTTGCATGGTTGTCCTTCGTCTTGTGTTCTGCCAATTCTGTTCAGGTTGACTCATGTAAACAGCTTGTAGTTGATGGACAACAGGCAGATGGGGCGATAGTTGCCAATGTCGTGAATGTCTCCCCTTCTTGAACAGTAAAACTGTCCTGCTGGTTTTCCATTAGGAGGGCACCTTGCATTAGGATAGGTAGCATGTGAAGAGCCGAGCTAGTGTATTGATGAGTACCGATGGCAGATTCTTCAGAAAGAAAACCTCAAAGACAGAAGAGCAGAAATACTGAAAGATGCAGCAGAAGCTGGGAAAAGCATTTGCACTGTCTGCCTGTCCTTCGCCAACTACAAGATCAAGATGACTGCCCTCCAACGCCCTGCTGGATCTATCACATCCTCCAGAAAGGCAATGGAGATTATCCATGACTTCTACTCAGATCTCTTTGATAGCCACATCCACATACCCACATACCAAATTCCACAGGATAGATATGTCATTCCCAACGTTCTCCCTTCTGAAATCCAACATGCCATTTCGTCGGTAAAGAAGGGAACAGCACCAGGCCCAGACAAAGTCAGACCCAAACACCTGAAGACATGATTTAAGATTGTTTTTAATCAATTTCATATGAGTTATTATGATATTCTTAGAACTTTACACTTTATGAGTTATGACATGATTGATCTTATATTTTATTTTATGAGTAATATAAGGCTAACACGTCTCATTTGTTTACTAATTGCACAATGAAATTCTGCTGATATGGTAAAGAAGAAAGTAGGATAGATTAAACCAAACTGATATATGACAGATGGCACCTTCAGGTGGTAAATTGAAATGATCTTTTATTTGTTTCACTTTGAGGTTCCAATGTAATATAAAACAGGTTGCTATATCAAATAAAATGTACAAAAAGATTTTAAAGGATTCCAGCATAATAAATAAGTGCCATATGCTTGCAAACCAAACATGGAATGTTATGAACTACCTGAATAATTAAGACTCTTAGGCTCCAAGGAGAGTCCAGGGGTTAAGGCTGTTGTTACGTTCTGCTCCCCTGGTTCAAATTTCGACACCGCATTTGGTCTTCCAACATTGGCAGGGGTCATCCCGAGCACAGAGGCAGCGATCATCCCTGAACAGTGCTGAGTGTGGACCAGTGAGCCCCACCCCCCAAATTTCTAAAAATATATCAATGAACAATAAAATAACTGCATGTTTTGCCTTAGTTTTGTTTGGGCTATTTTCTGTCTCTATCTTTAAAGTAAGTTAGAGAAAACAGGGTCAATACTGCGGTAGAGTGTTTACTGGTGTGTCATGTTAGCAAAATGTTTAAAAGAAGGGATGTACATTTTATTTTTTTTGCTACGTAACTAATGCTTGATAAAGATAGTTGCTAAACTACCAAGCATATACATCATTTTTTGTGTGAAGATACAAAAGAGACACAAGGGCAGAGGTGAATCAGGCTTAGGGATCTTGATATTGCGCACACAGGACCTAACTACTCCTGGGCAGTGCTTGCCAACCTACGCCAGCCCCATATGTGTAACCAGGATGGCTCATAGCATTTCTATCCTCACCAGTGCATGGGCCCCAACACTGAGCAACATAGTCAAGGTTGACTGGGAGTGGATCTTTGTTAACACTGCTTGAGAATCCCTCCTCTCTTCAAAGAAAAGAGAAAATATTAAGAATTAATATGGGCCATGGAAGTAGGTCTTTATTTTTAAATAATTATAACTTACTTGGGTGTTTTCTGACAATTTTACTATGCAATTGGAGTATTTATGACTTAATTACATTTATCTCTGTGTTCTCCATAGTGAAATATAAACTGCGCACACACATACATGCTTATACTTACATTCATGGTATATATACACACTTTTTGTGTACATATACACTTTATATAACACTGTGTTTATATACATACATACACATATACAGTGATATACAGTATTATGCTTTATATAAAAGTCAACAACATTGTCATATTCATAGTTTTTTAGGGGCCCTATGTTTGCCTCCTTGCATACAACCACACATGTTTGATCCCAAGAACCCATAAGGTCCCCTGAGCTTGCTAGATGGACCTTTGAATGCCTAGCTAGGAATAAGCCCTGAGCTCAGCCAGATGTCCCCCTTACAAAATATGTGTCGTTGAGTGGATAAATGACTGTTAAATGTTCTGGGCAGTTTTCTGTATATAGCTATATCTCAAAAGACTGGGGCAATAGGAACAAAGAAAACATAGTTATGTCTCAAAAACCTGGGGCAATAGCAAAAAACAAAAAAGAACTGAGAAAAAAACTAGGCTTATAGAAAATTAAAGAGGAAAATAATTATTTAATTTGTCTGATGTTTGATCAAATATAATAGAACCTGCATATTTTTATTACCCTATATTTCCCCCTTTTCTATTTTTCTCCCCCCGTTTCTATTTATTACCTCTAAAGGCCATTATTTCCAATTTCACTTGTTTTCCATAACACTGAAAAATTTTAAAGTAGGTCCCTAAAATTTTTCTGAAGGTTTTCTGATCATTGAAAGCTGGTTTTTAAGTGACGAAGTTCATCTATGGTCTGTCAGATTTGATCCATACCATATATTGCAGGTAAGAAAGTAAATGACAAGTGACATATGGAATAGAGACAAACTGATCCTTTGAAAACACAGGGAAGAAGCAGGTTTGTGAGAAGGCTGCTAATGACTGCAGTCAGTTGCCTGAAAATCATAATGGCCAAGGTCAGCAGTGAAATAACTTTCAAAGTACTAACCTGGAGAGACTTCAAGTATGAAAGAGCGAGGTTGAAGTGCACTTATCACCATGGTGGTGCCCATCAAAAGAGACTGTTCTCAGCATGCCACTGGAGCACACCCACTGGCCAGAACCAGTTTTAGTAGTATGAAACAATGCTAATCAGAGAACATTTTATATTTCACTCCAATGCTCTTTCATTTTCATAAAAGTATATTAGTTATTCATTACATTATCATTAAGAAAAACTTTTTTGTTAAATTTTCCTCTACCCCAAATTTTCTTTTACTAAGGCAGTGTGCCCATGCATTTAAATTAGCCCTTACTAAACAACATTATGGCTGTATTCTGGTGCTTTCATTTTGTGTAAAAGTCCAAAATTAACACATATTTCTTTCTCCTTAAAAAATAAGTTTTAAAATCTGTCCACCTTAAGTTCAATTTTAGTGTAATATTTTGCAACATAAAACAAGGCTCTAAGAAAATGTCATGCTGTGATGAAATATGCACCCCTAAAATAAAATGACCCTTTCTGACTTTGGATGGCATTTTTAGGAAATGTTTAATTTGGCTTAAGAGTTAGCTCTGTGAGTTGAAGTGAAGCTTTATGGTTTTTAGAGTTATTTCTCAGTTCTCAAAAAGGGCTATATTCTCATGACTGTGTACTGTGTATGTGAAGCCAAACTTAAGACTCGTTCAATCTTAGGCGGCTACATTATTTGTGTGTGTGTTTGTGTGTGTATGAGCATCTTCTAATCTAAATTAATATTATAAGTCATTCCATCATAAATTTCTTATATATTATCTATAGAAATATAATTATATAGGCATAGAATAAAAAATTCTAACTTTTCTATCCAGGACAGCTGTAGTCCTATATTGGAACTACCCACACTCTAAGTTATCCTAATATTTGGGAAGACTAAAGAGTTTTTGGTAATCAAAGTTTACTGATAAAATTTCTTTCTTACCTTGGGATCCCTAATAGCCATTAAGACAGTGATTCAGAACACAGTCCTTGGAGCATCTTACATAGATTGAATCAATGTTGAGCTGGCAAACAATTAGCAGTCTAAACTGGGCTAAAGCTTTTGAAGAAGGACCAGTTTGTAGCACTTTTGTGGTTTACAGTTTCTGCTTCTTGATGATTTCAAACGAATAGCATTGATGAGTGAAGAACTGGAAACATGTATGTATAACCAGATTTTGAGACCCATTAGACATTATTCCAGTTTAATTGCTTAAATTTTTATATCCCAGAATATTTTGATCATGATAACTTATAAGGCATTGACTCCATTGGGTGTTTCAGGACATTTAATTATCAATCCATGATCACTTGATCACTTAATCATTTGACATCCCGTTATTCATAAATTTGCTAGAGTGCGCACCAGTAATATTTCCATTTGACCCTATCACATGCCAGTGTAGCCCAATGGCAACTGGTTCCTTCAGGAATACAAAGAGCCTCAAAATGTTCGTTCAGGGTCTTGACGAAGAAGTCTGACCATCTTGTAGGTGGGTGGCCACGTGATCTTTTGACATCCTGTGGGATCCAGTCAGTAACTGCTCTAGTTCAGTGGTCATCTCCAAATCACATTACATGTCCAGCCGATCTGATTTTCGATGCCTTGGCAAACAAGACAGCATCCCTGACTCTGGAACAGTGAGGGAGGTAGGAGCTCCAGATTCCTTCTTTCACTTGAGTGAGGCGTGATATTCAAAGCATAGCTCTTTTCTTTCTTTCTTTCTTTCTTTCTTTCTTTCTTTCTTTCTTTCTTTCTTTCTTTCTTTCTTTCTTTCTTTCTTTCTTTCTTTCTTTCTTTCTTTCTTTCTTTCTTTCTTTCTTTCTTTCTTTCTTTCTTTCTTTCTTTCTTTCTTTCTTTCTTTCTTTCTTTCTTTCTTTCTTTCTTTCTTTCTTTCTTTCTTTCTTTCTTTCTTTCTTTCTTTCTTTCTTTCTTTTCTTTTTTTTTTTGTTTTTGATTTTTTGAGTCACCCTCGGCAATGCTCAGGTGTTACTCTTGGCTCTGCACTCAGAAAATACTGCTGGTGGTGCTCGGAAGACCATATGGAATGCAGGGGATTGAACCCGGGCCAGCACAGGCCAGCTGGATGCAAGGCAAACGCCCCTATCCTCTGGGCTATTGCTCCAGCCGAAGCTCTTTGGATTCCTCTTTGGGAGACCCAAAACGCATTCTCATCCTGCTTTCATAGGGCCCAGGTCCTGAGGCATATGTTAGTGCAGGGAGAATGGTGGAGTTGAAGAGATGTGTCTGAGGCAGAGGTTCTTTGTCTTTTTTGCTATTTCTTCGATGCTTTTGATGGCATTCCATGCCACTATCTTCCTACTGTGCAGCTCACGGTTTAGGTCAATCATCATGTTGAATTCTCGACCTAGGTACACATAACTGCTGCATTCAGAGATGTTTGTTCCATTGAGAGTGAATGGGGCCTCTTTAACTAGTTCATTTTTC
Organism: Cryptotis parvus; assembly: GCA_021461705.1. Lineage (NCBI taxonomy): Eukaryota > Metazoa > Chordata > Mammalia > Eulipotyphla > Soricidae > Cryptotis > Cryptotis parvus. The sequence goes on along the minus strand of JAJIBD010016417.1, from coordinate 3,778 downwards.
TTTTTTTTTTAATTTTTTTTTATTTTTTATTATACCACAGTGAAACATACAATTACAAAGGTGATCATAATTGGTTTTTGGTAATACAGTATACCAGCACCCATCCCTCCACCAGTGCACCATTTCCACCACCAATGTACCCCACCCCCTCCTGCCAACCCCCCATGCTGCCTTAATAGCAGGTACCTCAGTTTCCTCTCTTTTCTCTCTCTGTCTCTCTCTCTGTCTCTGCATCTCTCTGCCTCTTATTTTACACATTGTGGCTAGCCCTGCAGGTATTTAGAGTTTATCACTTAAGTCACTTTGTGTATACTCAATGGTGAGTCTTAATCTGCCATTACCATTTCCCACATTTAGTAAAACACTGGTATCTATTTATGTCGTATTAAAGAATGCAGTCATTCTATATCTGTCTTTTCCTTCTGACTAATTTTTTCATAAACATAATTTTGCTGAGATTCAGCTGTAGACCTATCTTTCTACATTCTTGGTCAAAATCAGCCAGCATTTGTGCCACTTGGTTAATGTTTGGTGTTATTATAATGATGTCATCAGCGAAGCTCTTCACACGCTACCTGTCTGAATGCAAGGTGCCCTCCTAATGGAAAACCAGTAGGACAGTTCTACTCTTCAAGAAGGGAGACATTCACAACATTGGCAACTATTGCCCCATCTGCCTGTTGTCTGTCATCTACAAGCTGTTTACACAAGTCATCCTGAACAGGATTAGCAGAACACTAGATGAAGAACAACCATGCGAGCAAGCAGGCTTCAGGAAAGGATTCAGCACAATCGACCATATCCACACAGTAACCAAGCTCATTGAGGTTTGTAGGGAGTACAAGATGCTACTCTGTCTCACGTCCATTGATTTACAGAAAGCCTTTGATTCTGTGGAGACTGAAGCAGTCATCGAAGCCCTAGCCAAACAGGGTGTTCAAAGCCAATACATCAAGATCCTTCGTGAGCTGTATTACAGATTCACCACCAGGATCTCACCATTCTACAAAGAAGTGATCATTAATGTGAAAAGAGGGGTTCAACAGGGTGATACCATTTCACCAAAACTCTTCAGCGCCACCCTGAACATCATGCAACAATTAGAATGGGAAGGAATGGGAGTGAAGATAGATGGTCGGCAACTACATCACCTCCCGCTTCGCTGATGACATAGTTCTAATAACACCAAACATTAGCCAAGTGGCACAAATGCTGGCTGACTTCGACCAGGAATGTGGAAAGATAGGTCTACAGCTGAATCTGAAGAAAACCATGTTTATGAAAAATGAACTAGTTCCTGAAGCCCCATTCACTCTCAATGGAACAAACATCTCTGAATGCAGCAGTTATGTGTACCTAGGTCGAGAAGTCAACATGATGAATGACCTAAAACCTGAGCTGCGCAGGAGGAAGAGAGTGGCATGGAATGCCTTCAAACGCATCGAAGAAATAGCTAAAAGGACAAAGAACATCCGGCTCTGGGCACATTTCTTTGACTCCACCATTCTCCCTGCATTAACATACGCCACAGAGACCTGGGCCCTACGAAAGCAGGATGAGAATGCTATTCGGGTCTCCCAGAGAGTAATCGAACTAGCTATGCTTGGAATATCATGCCTCACTCAAGTGAAAGAAGGAATCAAGAGTTCTGACCTCCGTCACTATTCCAGAATCAGGGACTCTGTCTCGTTTGCCAAGGCATCGAAAATCAGATGGGCTGGACATGTAATGCGATTTGGAGACAACTGCTGGACTAGAGCCATTACAGACTGGATCCCACGGGATGTCAAAAGATCACGTGGCCGCCCACCTACAAGATGGTCAGACTTCCTTGTCAAGACCCTGAATGAACGGTTTGAGGCTCTTCATATTCCTGAATCAACCAGATGTCATTGGGCTACATTGGCACGTGATAGGGTCCAATGGAAATGTTACTGGCTCCCGCTTGAGCAAATCGATGAATAATGGGATTCAAGTGAAGTGATCAAGTGATCATCAGCGGAGCAGAGGTGGTTTAGTTGCCCACCATCTATCTTCACTCCCATTCCTTCCCAATCTAATTGTCTCATGATGTTCTCGAGGGTGGCGCTGAAGAGTTTTGGTGAAATGTTATCACTCTGCCGAACCCCTCTTTTGACATCAATGATCACTTCTTTGTAGAATGGTGAGATCCTGGTGGTGAATCCGTAATAGAGTTCACAAAGGATCTTGATGTATTGGGTTTGAACGCCCTGTTTCGCATTCTTCTATCAATATCTTATATCAGTTCCTGATATATGTATTTATATACCTAAGTTTGATAAAAAATATTTAAACCTATTAACCTAGGTAACCTAGGTAAGGTTTTTATTATTATTTTTTCTCAAACTTGGTATATAAATACTTATATCATGAATTGATAATTAAATGTCCTGATTCACCCAATGTAGTTAATTCCTTATAAGTTATCATGATCACAATAAAGATTCTATTTCTTTGTTGATGCCTAAACCAGAGAATAGTCTTCAAGTTTATTGACACACAGATATTTTAATTGTTATAATACTGACTTTAAACATAGCCCTTCACTATCACTATCACTATCTTCCTGTTAATCATCTATTTGCTAGAGCGGGCACCAGTAATATCTCTATATGTCCCGCTTCATGCTAGTAGAACTCAAAGGCATCCGCCCACTCCAGGAACATAAAGAGCCTCAAACAATTATATTAGGTCACGGAAATGGCCTAATATAAATGTTACTGGTATTTGGCATATCAAATACTACATGAGCAGCTTGCCAGGCTTGCCATACAGGTGGCATACTGTTGTAGTCACCTCTAAATAAAGCATTTATTGATAAACCTAGCGGCCGCGATAGTCTGGTCTGCTGGGTGGAGTTGTGATGAGAGGAAGTCCGGATGTGGAAAATGGTGGGCCCCATGGAGTGGGGGATGGTGGTCTGGCTTGTTGTGAGGCTCAGCTGGGATGGCAGGCCAGGGCTAGAACCCACCATGCCTCCCGGGTGCCTCACGAGCAGCTGGGCACAGGGAGAGCAAGTAGCAGCTCTGCCCTATGTCTGAGAGTCTCTGGTTCAGCATACCTGGGCCGGATTGAAAAAAAAAAACTGCTGCAGGGGTGGCTGTGGATGATCCGGGCTGTGATAGTCTGGTCTGCTGGGTGGAGTTGTGATGAGAGGGATGCCACCAAGAAATCTGACCTTTCATTTCCTTAAACCAAAGGTTCGGGAAAACCTCTAAACTTAACAGCTTGCTGTCCAGAACTTGCACTCAGTTCCTGTTGGGAGGGGTGCAGTTTTATCACAAAAATCACAAGAGTTGCAGCACCAGAAAAGGCCAAAATAAAGAATAGTCATGAGGAATGTAGCAAAGCTTCCAGAGCTTTGCTCTTTGATTATTAAATTGAGAACAGGGAGGAACTACCAGCCTTTTGAGGCCTGGACAGGCTCAGGGAATTCCGTCCTCCCCTTGGTTCTCATCAGAGCTTGTAAGAGCTCTGGGGAAACCCTCAAACTGAGCATCCCTTTCCATTTGAGAGGCATCTTCACCCTTGGAGTTATTAACTCCGGGAAGTTTTTCGGTTTGAGAGTCTGCCTCCTCTGGATGCTTCTTTTCTTCCTCTAGGTTATCAGCAGGCCTTAAAATCTGTTTGCTAGATTTAATTTCATGACTCTCTGAAAGACAAGCAGGAGTTACAAAAGCCAAGACTACTGCTATCACCTGAAAAAGAAGGTGAAGCCAGAACAAAGAAAAAACTTCAGAGAAGTAACCCATTTTAA
>JAJIBD010016416.1:0-13533 GCA_021461705.1 Cryptotis parvus | reverse complement strand
AAAAGAAAAAAAAAATACAAATTAAATTTATTAAATGAAAAACATTTTTGTTACTGTAAGTGGAAAATATACATTTTCTTATACACTTTAATTTGCAAATTATTTCTCTCTAAATTGAATCTGCTTTGATTAAATATCAGTGACTAAAATGAAAACCCCCTACTACAATAGCAAAGTTTTAGTCCAAAGAATATAGCTTAATAATAAGGACTAGCCTAAAGTCTCCCTTAGAAGTCTAAGTCAACATAAACTTACTTTTCATACCAAAATTCTCACTAAGGTAACATGTTATTGATCATCGCCTCCTTTATATAAAGGGGTTCTGTCTTGCTCTTCACACTCACCTAACATAAGAAAGGCCAAAATTTTTTTCTTGTTTCAAACTGTTGCATATTAATGGAAGTTAAAATGTTTGAAATGGTATTTTGTAAAATAAAACATAAGGAAATAATTTTTTCTATTAAAAAGGTAATGTTAGAAATTCATCAAATATGAGGGCCAGAAAGATAGTACAGTGGGATGGTTCATGCCTTGCATGTGGCCCACCTGGCCCCGATTCCCGGCATCCCATATGGTCCCCTAAGTACCATCAGGAGTGATCCCTGAGTGCAGAGCCAGGAAGAACCCCTGAGCATCAACAGATGTGCCCCCAAAAATAATTTGAATTTCATGGGGCTGGAGCGATAGCACAGCGGGTAGGGCATTTGGCTTGCATGCGGCTGACCTGGGTTCGATTCCGGCATCCCATATGGTCCCCCGAGCACCGCCAGGAGTAATTCCTGAGTGGAGATCCAGGAGAAACCCCCTGAGCATCACCGGTGTGACCCAAAAAAAAATTTGAATTTCAGAGAAAAGAGTTTCTTTGGGAAGTTTTCCAAAGGGATAAACGTTCCCTAATTCTCAGAAAGATCATAAATAAGAGTATTAAAGAATAGAAAAAAATCAGTCCACAACCAGCCCTGTGTCTCCAGGACTGCTTGAAGTGGCGAGAAGAGGAGGGGAAAGAATTCTGCATCAGCCGCTGCCGTGAGTCTGGGGGCTAGATCCGGACTCCCCTCAGCCTCACAGGGGCCGTTTCTTTTGGCAGTTTGACATCTCAGATGTAGTGCGCTGCATGAGGCTCCAGAGACACGGGATGGTGCAGACCGAGGTGAGTGGTCCCGGCGCTCCTGGGGAGGGTCTCTGCCAGGACAGTGCAGACGGAGGTGGGTCTTCTCGCTGTCTGCTTTTCAGCGCTCCGGATCAGTCATTTCTCTTCTCTAGTGGTGAGCTCGTGCCCCATTACCCAAGACCCCTGTCTGCTGTGTGAGAACAAGAATCAGTCCGGGTGGGCTAGGAGGGCGGACGGCAGGAGTGACGGAGGTGGGTGCTCCCTTGTTCCTTGTGCTGCAGGAGAGTTCAGGGGTCAGCGTGGGAGTGCTGCGGCTGGAGAGAGTTCAGGGGTCAGCGTGGGGGTGCTGCGGCTGGAGAGAGTTCAGGGGTCAGCCTTGTATGCAGCCAACCCAGGTTTTCTCTGCTACCACATGGAGTTCTCCAAGCCCTGTCAGGAGTGGCCCCGAGCAGAGCCAGGAATTGGTTGATTTCTGCACCGGAAAGTTAATTAAAAGGATAGAAAGAAGAGAGAAATGTGCCAGCAGATCTTATTTTTTAATGGGTGGGGTCTTCTATGCAGATATCCTTTTATTTTTTAAGTTAAAAAAATTCTTAAATACACCTTCAGGGAGAGAACACAGGCCTCTCCAGAAAGAGGAGAGAACCCCACAAAGTAAAGGAGGGTTCGCGGGACCCGAGCCATAGCACAGCAGGGAGGGCACTTGCCTTGCACACAGTCGACTTGGGTTGGATCCCCGGCATCCCATATGATCCCCGAGCACTGCCAGGAGTAATTCCTGAGTGCAGAGCCAGGAGGGACCCCTGAGCATCGCTGAGTGTAACCCAAAAAGAAAAATAAATCAGTAAAAGGAAAGAGATGTTCAGCCTTCACTAGCACAGGAGTGAGATCCTAGGCCTGCTTCTTAAGCTTGTGTTTTGGACAGTGCTCAGGACTCCCTCCTGACAGTGCTCAGGACTCCCCCCTGACAGTGCTCAGCCCCCCCCTCCTGACAGTGCTCAGCCCTCCCTCCTGACACTGCTCAGGGTCACTCAATACTGGAGGACCTTATGGGGTGCCAGGGATCAAGTCTGGGTCAGCCACATGCAGGGCAGCTGCCTTATGACCTGTGCTATCTCTCTGGCCCCTGGTTTCTCAACCTTTTATGACCCTTTTTATGACAATTCTGAATATGCTTTTTGGCACTTGAAGCTATAACAAACTTTCTCCGAATTGTCAGACTTGCGCGACCATCCCTCCTGGTAGTTGGCAGCAGCATGTGTATGGAGTACACGCATGTCTAAAGTTTTTTGTTGTTTCTTTGTTGTTGCAACAGGATCAGTATATTTTCTGCTATGAAGTGATCCTTTATGTCCTGACACGACTTCAATCTGAAGAGGAGCTAAAAGAGAATCCCCTGCCCCTGGAATGATGTAAGGCAAATGGCCTTCTGGATCCTTCGCCCTGTCCGCCCCGGCAGACGCCCCTGCTCTCTATTATTCAGGATAAAGACCAGGGCAGCAATCTCCAGACCGTAGCTGTGCACCTCCGCTGCACGGGGGCCTCTCCATAGCAATAAGGAATGTTGAAAGGCTGAATTTTTACAGCTATTTTTAACCAATGATAATTTTTAATACAACATTAAATAATGCGAATATTAGCAGCAGTTAAGACATTTGATTATCACAGACATTATTATAAGAACACACTGAGTATTTTTTTAATGTACCAATCTTGTTTATAGCAAAATTCTTTTCCAGTATTTTAATAGAGTTATTTTATAGGGTATACTTGAAACCAGTATTGAAGCTTTAAATGACAGTAATACTGGCATAGAAAAAAGTAGCAGATGTTTACTGTGTCAAGTTCCAGTGTTTACTATATAGAATTCCCTGTAATATATTTATATACTTTTTTCAGGACCATAGATCTATCAGATATATTCATAACCACGTCATCTCTTTTGCTATGTATCATAACACTTTGTAAATAAAAGTACTCCTGAACCCTGAGCAAGTCTAGTTGTGAACAAACAGACTTTGTCAGCGTGTTCTGTGATCTCTCACTGGTGTGCAAGACAGGAGCGGAGACACCAGCCGCAGGGACCAACCTGGAGGTCACAGGGTCTGCTGCGAGCCCGGGCTGGCCAAACGAGCTGCGGCTCTCAGCCTCGCTTTCCCACGGCCCTGGGGAGTGGCCCCGGCGGATCGAGTCTAGCTGCCTCCTGCGTCAGAGCACTTCCAAATCATCGTAGTGCACTCAGCCCAGCTCAGCCGACAGGAGGGGTGGGGTGTCAGAGCAAAGCCATCCTTGCAGGGAGACACACCGTCAGATCTGCCTCATTCTGTAGCTCTGGGCTGTTCTGCCGCCCCCACCTCTGGTACGCCCCCCCCCAGATCCTCCCCAGAGCACGAGTGACGCCACACAGGAACTTCTTGGTTTGCCTGAGCAGGTTCAGTGATGCTCAGCTGAACTTAACATGGATTTCTGGGCACGCTGAGCACAGTGATTTGCTGCCATCTGTTTCTGTGTCTGATGTTATCTATGAACTAAAACACAAAGTGCACAGAGCTGATAGGTTTGGCCCCCGGCCAGGGAGCAGCTTGGAACTGGCTGGGAAGCTGGCAAAAGCATCATCGTCACCCCTGGCATGGTGTGCGTGCCTCAGATTGTAGACTACAGCCTGGGGCTGTCGTTGCGCTCAGAGACGGTTCCAGACATGTGCGGGCGGGGTTGGGATGAAGAAGTCCAGGTTTGCTCTGAAGACCCAAACCCAGTCAAATGGTTAGCATAAGTTTGAGGCTTCTCAAGAAACAAGTTCAGGGGGCCAGAGCGATAGCCCAGCGGGTAGGGCGTTTGCCTTGCACACGGCTGGCCCATGCCGGCCTGGGTTCGATCCCCGGCATCCCATATGGTCCCCCGAGCACCGCCAGGAGTAATTCCTGAGCGCAGAGCCAGGAGTAACCACTGAGCATTGCCGGGTGTGACCCAAAACGCAAAAAAAAAAAAAAAAGAAAGAAACAAGTTCAGGGGCTAGAGCAATAGTACAGCAGATCGGACTCTTGTAGAGTAGCCGACCCGGTTCCATCGCCATATGGTCCCCTGAGCCCCTGAGTATAGAGCCAGGAGTAAACCATGAGCTTACTCCAGGTGTGGCCCTAAAGCAAATTCAGAAGTTGGCAGGTGATAGGATGGAGCCTAGGATTCAGGATGGCAGCTCTGGAGGGTCAGAGGTGAAGGCACTTGCCTCACCTTGGCTGCAGCCCAGGCATGGTCCCTACATAGCCCGCTGACCACAGAGCTGCGAAGAAAGCCCTGGCACAACCAGGAATGATCCCTGAGCAATCTGTCATCTAGGAGTGATCTGAGTGCAGAGCCAGCTGTGACCTCTGAGCACCGTGGGGAGTGTCCCCCTGTCAGAATGGCAACAGGTAAGCAATAGCCCGTCTTTTCGTGGGCCAGACATGACTCTAGCAGCTCCAGTGATTGGATCCACCTGGGCTGCGGGACGGTAATGGGAGCACCTGGTATGATGAGAAGTCTGTGAGTGCCTAAGGAAGAATCTTCCAACTCACAAACAGAATGCCAGTTCTGGCTTACTAGCAAGAGCTGTCTCCAGCTATCTCCAGCTTTGAGAAAGTTCTAGGCTGTCCTGAACAAAACCTGGTTGTTAATCAGGACAGAGGAAATGATGGCTGTTGGGACGCCACCAGCAGCCAATACCATCCCGGGTCTGCCATCTCCCACCATTTCTTAGTGACAAACTCAGTGGCAAACTTTGAAGATCTTCCTGTCCCTGAAGGAGCTGGATTTGTAACCTGATTCATAAGCAGAATTTGTAATCCACTGATGAGTAATTGAAGGTTATGTTTAGCTTTACAGGTTTAGAAATGGAACTGTAGACACCAGGGGTGGTACAGCAGGATGGCGCTTGCCTTGCAACTGGCTGACCTGGGCTTGATCCCTGTCACTGCATAGGGTCCTCGAGCCCTGCCAGGTGTGATCTCTGAGCACAGAACCAGGGGATAGAAGGAAGAAAGGAAAGAAGGAAAGGAGAGGAGGGAAGCTAGGAAGGGGAAAAAGGAAGTGGAGAAGGAGAGAGGGATGGGAAGGAAGGAAGGAACTTAATCCAGTGGATCTTTTCTAGCGGTGACATACTAAGCAAGGTCTCGGGGTGCTGGTAAGGGGCTGCCTGCTGCCTGTCCCTTAGCTTCGCTCTTCTGAGCACAGTAAATCTGGTTGCCTAGGGGCAGGGCAGGCAGGTGGGGGGAGGGGGAGCACCAGCACAGTGGGGGAGCACCAGCACACAGCCCAGGTGCTCACAGGCAGCGGAGACTAAGGTGATCCCGTAAACTGACTTGGCTGACCCCCTCTTTCTGCGCTGAGTGTCCAAGAAGACAGAAGGACCAAACTCTCCACTCTCCCTTGCAGCCTGCACAGCCTCTTAGCCACTGCTCTGGGTGTTCAGGTGGACGCTGCCATCCTTACAATCCAGAGGGACTGGCCTTTGTGTAAGGATGCCCACAAAATCGAGCTGGGGTTCAGGTTCAGCTCTGCTCTCACCAGGACCTCCACTCCCTTTGATGCAATACAACAGCTTGCCCTGGCAAAGCCTGTGTTCTTGACCCAGTCCAGCCCAGCCCAACGCTCCCGCCACCTCTTCCAGGCAGGCAGCCGGGCACATTCTGCTAACCACTGTAACTCGGATGCTGCTGCTGAGCTTCACAGACATCCCAGCCTCTAGTAACTGATACTCATTTAGGTCAGTTATCTTCATCCAAAAATAAAGCCTGGGGGCTGGAGCGATAGCCCAGCGGGTAGGGCGTTTGCCTTGCACGCCGCCGGCCTGTGCCGGCCTGGGTTCGATCCCGGCATCCCATATGGTCCCCCGAGCACCGCCAGGAGTAATTCCTGAGTGCAGAGCCAGGAGTAGCCCCTGAGCATTGCCAGGTGTGACCAAAAAAAAAAAAAAAAAAAAAGACAAAAATAAAGCCTGTCCTTTTTTTTAAATTTTTTATTATACCACTGTGAGACACACAATTACAAAGGTGCTCACAATTGGTTCTTGGTAATACAGTATTCCAGCACCCATCCCTCCACCAGTGCCCCATTTTCACCACCAGTGTACCCCACCCCCTCCTGCCCACCCCCAGGCTGCCTCAATAGCAGGTAGCCCTGTTTCCTCTCTTTCTCTCTCTGTCTCTCTCTCTCTCTGCCTCTGCATCTCTCTCCCTCTTGTTTTACACATTGTGGCTAGCCCTGCAGGTATTTAGAGTTTATCACTTAAGTCTCTTTGTGTATATTCAACGGTGAGTTTTGTTTTTGTTTTTTTTTTTTTTTTTTTGCTTTTTTGGGTCACACCCGCAATGCTCAGGGGTTTCTCTTGGCTCTGCACTCAGGCATCACTCCTGGCGGTGCTCGGGGGACCATATGGGATGCCGGGATCGAACCCGGGCGGCATGGGCCGGCCACGTGCAAGGCAAACGCCCTACCCGCTGGGCTATCGCTCTGGCCCTCAACGGTGAGTTTTAATCTGCCATTACCATTTCACACATTTAGTAAAACACTGGCATCTATTTATATCCTATTAATGAATGCAGTCATTCTATATCTGTCCTTTTCCTTCTGACTAATTTCACTCAGCATGATAGTCTCCATGTCCATCCATTTACAGGTAAATTTCATAATTTCATCTTTTCTGACAGCCGCATAGTATTCCATAGTGTAGATGAACCACAGTTTCTTTAGCCAGTCCTCTATTCTCGGGCATTTAGGTTGTTTCCAGATTCTAGCTATAGTGAATAGCGCAGAGATGAATAAAGAAGTACAGATAGTGTTTCTGCTATGTGTTTTTCGGTCTCTCGGGTATGTTCCCAGGAGTGCTATTGCTGGATCAAATGGGAGCTCAATGTCTAGTTTTCGGAGGAACGCCCATATTGTTTTCCAAAAGGGCTGGACCAGTCGGCACTCCCACCAACAGTGGATGAGAGTCCCTTTTTCCCCACATCCACGCCAGCACCGGTTGTTCTTGCTGTTTTGGATGTGTGCCAATCTCTGTGGGGTGAGATGGTACCTCATTGTTGTTTTGATTTGCATCTCCCTGATGATTAAATATGAAGAGCACTTTTTCATATGCCTTTTGGCCATTCAAATTTCTTCTTTTTTGGAAGCTTCTGTTTATTTCTTCTCCCCATTTTTTGATGGGGTTGGCTGTTTTTTTCTTCTGAAGGGCTACCAGTGCCTGATATATCCTGGATATTAACCCCTTGTCAGATGGGTATTGGGTGAATATCCTTTCCCACTCTGTGGATTTTCTTTGTATCTTGGTCACTGTTTCTTTTGAGGTGCAGAAGCTTTTCAATTTTATATAATCCCATTTGTTTATCATTGCTTCCATTTGCTTGGTCAGTGGTGTGTCGTCTTTAAAGATACTTTTAGTTTCGATATCGTGAGAGCATTTCTCCTTTGTTTTCTTCGATGTACCTTATAGATTCATGTCTGATGTTGAGATCTATAACCCATTTTGATCTGACTTTTGTGCATGGCGTTAAAAAGGAGGTCTAGGTTCATTTTTTTGCACATAGCTGCCTAGTTTTCCCAGCACCATTTGTTGAAGAGGCTTTCTTTGCTCCACTTAATATTTTTTGCTCCTTTATCAAAGATTAAGTGGTTGTATATTTGGAGTGTGTTTCAGGATATTCAGTTCTATTCCATAGGTCTACGGGTCTGTCTCTATACCAATACCACACTGTCTTAATTACAACTGCTCTGTAGTAGAGCTTGAGGTTGGGGAAAGTGATACCTCCCATCTTCTTTTTCCCAAGGATTGCTTTAGCTATTCGTGGGGGTTTATTATTCCATACAAATTTCAGGAGTGTTTGTTCAATTTCTTTGAAGAATATCATAGGTATCTTTGTAGGGACCGCATTGAATCTGTATAAAGCTCTAGGGAGTATTACCATTTTGATAATGTTAATCCTTCCAATCCATGAGCAGAGAATATGTCTCCATTTCCTCAGGTCTTCTTTTATTTCCTGAAGTAACGTTTTATAGTTTTCTTTGTAGAGATCCTTTACATTCTTTGTCAAACTGATTCCTAGGTATTTGATTTTCTGCGGCAATTATGAAAAAAAATAAAGCCTGTTTTACACCTGCTGTTTCTCAACCTTTTCCCACAATGGTCCCATTCTCGTTTTTCTTCCCATGGCCCCACCCTGTCCTAGTGATTATTCACCCATTTTTGCAATCTTCACCTAAAGTTCCCCCTTGAAATGCTGACTCCTGCGGGCACAGGAGGTCCATGAGCCCCAGCTGAAAGCCCTGGTCCAGAGAGCTGGTCTGCTCCAGTTCTCAGCACCACACAGTCCCTGCAGGAATCTCCGCACAGTGCTCCTGCATCGTGGCACTGATGCGTGTGACCATCACAAAGATGCTTGCATGAGAATTACCTGGCTGTGAACTGAACTGAGCACAAGCTAATGCCTGCACAACAGAGCACTGGAGCGGACGCATTTCCGTCTGTGTAAAGAATCGTTTATAAGCTCTTTTTGTGTGGAACTTCTTTAAAACTCACAGGAAAGCTCGTTTTAGACCTGGGAGTCTCTGTTGACATACAACACTACGATGCTGGTTGCCGTGGATCCTCCACCACGAGATTATAAACTATGAGGACGGGATTCCGCAGCCTTCATACAGCACAGGCTCAAACTCGAGAGACCGAATCAGGCAGATACCTGGGAGCTCTCGAGAGGAAGAAAAAAGGAACTGAGAACGAACAATCAAGTCATAAGCTATGTCCCATGTTCTTTCCACATAAGAATATTTCTGACACCAAGGTTTAAAGGGTTCCTTTCATCTTACCCCCAAAGGGAGTCTTGATTATTATTTTTTAAAGATCCATAACAAGCATTATCATTCTATTAATCCACATTAGTTCTTTAAAATACAGAACAACATTTAAAAACATCTACTCTCAGATTCTGTCACATATTCGAAACCTACAACTTAGAGGAGACAGAAAAAAATGGGACCAAAAAAAACAGACAAAAAAACGTCATTAGAGAGTGATGTGTTGGTTGTATCTCAAATCGGTAAAAATAAATGAATGAATGTAATTATGTTGGCAGTTCATTAAGGCTGAAAAAATTGGATTCTAAATATCAGACAGAAAATTCAAAATGAAACAAATATGTACCCCTTTAGTCCATAAGAAAATGTACAGGTGGGCCAGAGTAATAGTACAGCAAAGAGGGCATTGCCTTGCATGCAGCCAACCTGGGTTCGATCCCTGGCATCCCATATTGTCCCCAGCACTGAGTAACCCCTGAGCATAGCCAGGAGTGACACAAAATGCCAAAAAAAGAAAGCGTGAGGGAACTATTCTGTTGACATCAGAGAGCATCAGGCTGGGCCTCAGCTACCGTAGCACCTTTGCTACACAAGGCCCATGGCAGCTGGCATGGTGACCCGCCAGATAAACTCAGCGAAAGGGGCCAAATGCTGTGTCAAAAAGGGATCCTTGAGGATCATGTTGAGTGAAATTAGCCAGAAGGAAAAAAGACAGATATAGAATGACTGCATTTATTTGCATGACATATATATATATATACACACATATACATGTTATGATACCAATATCCAAGGGCAGGCGAAACATGGATCAGGAGGTCTTGTCAAAGGTGGAAATTACCACAAACGAATGGAAGTCAGAGGATAGGTAAGACAGAGAAGGGAACAGAGTGCTAATAATTGTCGAAAGTGCTAATAATTGTGGAAAGTGCTAATAATTGTCGAAAGTGCTAATACCAACCTAGAACTGAGCATTAAATACAGGCAAAAAGATACACATGATAACCTCTAAGTGTATGTATTGTAATCCACAATGTGTAAGAGAAGGAAGAGAGAGAGAGAAAAGAGACAAACCTGCCATACATAAAGGTAGGCTAGGGGAAGGGGAGGGAATCGGGGACATGGTGGCGGGAAATGGGCACTGGTGGAGGGATGGGTGCTGGAACACTGTATGACCGAAACCCAAACATGAACATCTTTGTAATTTTATATCTCATGGTGGTATAATAAAATATATTTTTTAAAAAAAGGATCCTACCCCAATTCATAGTGAAAAATAAATATTCAAACAGTTGGAAGCTATCAAGGTAATTTTCAGAGATTAATAACACTACATGTAATATATGTACAAAATTTCTCTACAGCAAAGACATTTAAAAAAATGAGAGAGAAAAGGTGAGTTGGTTGAAACACAGAACAAAGCCACCATAAGTGTTCAAATGTGTCCATCCAAAAGGACAAAAATGCAACCAGAATTCACGCAGAGACTACGGAGGCTACGAGAAATACTTCACATCTTTTGCCAAGGCGATTTTCAGTGAGGTTATTTCACAGGGTAGAATCAGTTATCTGACTCGTGTGTCTGGAAGCTGCCCCACTCCGGGGCCCTGTTCCCAGAGAACAATCTGTCCAGCGCCTGCTAGGCAGCGCCTGACAGACCAAGCGTAGGAAGTGGCTCTACAGAAATGCTTGCACGGGGCGTAGCTGTTTGTAGCAGCGCTGTCAGACAGAGCAGCTGGATACTCTACGTGGCCAGCCTAAGCAATGGAAAGGAAGTAGCCGGTCTTCCCAGGGCAGAGAGGAATACTTCTGTGAGGTCTCTCTGGTTCTGAGGAATGAGGTAGGTCAAGAACTGATACTTGAGGGGTGCCTCATAATATGCCATTAAATGGCTGTGGGATGATGTCAGTGTTTTGAAAACAAGATGCCATATAAACATACATTAGAAGGACATATATCTCCTGCTTATCTCCATGGTGGAAACGGCCATTCACCTTTTAACCTTGAGTGCTCACTCAACACCCACGCCTGGATTATCACATCTATAATCCAAAAGGGTTTCAGACCTTGGGGAACAGCAATCATTCCAGAAGGGCCCCACCTTCTTTTGAATCAGAGCTGCAGGGTTCCTCTGTGCCACGGAGCCAAAGGCCGGCAGCCAAGCCTCTGTTCTTGCCTCCAGTTCGGGAAGTTAGTGTGCTCAGCTGAGCCCTCGCCCCTGGCAGACTAAACTGCCCCAGCTGACAATTCAACCCAGCAGGGCCGTCCCTTTGCACTGCATGGGAAGACAAGAAAACCAACGGCAGTGATAAAACATGATCAGTGCACCCACTTGTCCCCCAAACACTCCAGGAAATAGGCAACATGCTTCCTAAAGGCACATAAATAAATATTCTAACACTGAGACTCAATGTCACAGGCTCTGGCTCCAAAGCTCACACATCACCATGACGCTGTCTCTGCTGGTCCCTGTGGCCTCTGTGCTGCTCAGACATGGCTCCCCAGCACAGCTATGGAGCCCCACGGTCTTCCATGGCCCCCAGCAGGCCAGGAATCCCAGAAGCATCTTCAGTCACCTCCAGGAATGAGCTGGTCTCCTTGGGAGGAGCGGGCTGCTTCTCGTCGCAGTCTTCCACACACTCTGTCTTCTGTCCTCTGAGTTTGCTCTTCCGTCTCCTCTCAAACAGCTGATATGCTGGGGAGCACAGACAAAATTGAAAAATCACATTAGCAAAGACCATCATGTCGTGACACTATGTCTGCTGATACTGTAGAAATTCTTTTTTCTGGGTCCTACATGTATGAAGATGTAAGAAAGGGGGGGGAGGAAAAGAGAAAGAAAAGTACATGGTGAAGGGGCCATTTGTGATGGAGACTCATTCCACAAGTTTATCCATTCACTTACCCATTATGGATGGCTCAGCCATTCACACCACGGGTCTGTTCATCAGAAACTACCTCCACCATGAGAAAGAATCCAAAGCTGCACCTAAGCTTAGGAGTTTTATTCTGCTAGGATATCTCTTAGCAGAAAATTCAACCCTAGGTATTCTTTGGTTGAATGTTAGGCCGTGAATCAGTATATAAAAATCAGTAATCCACAATTAGTTCCATCAGGAGTCATTGCAGGCATCCTTACTCAGAGCATGTTCCCTGATAACATTTTAAACTTACAATGACCCAAGAATCTAAAAGGTACATGTGCACAGCCAGTAGCTATAATATATTTCACTGCTGAAAAATATTCAGCCCAAATCTCAGTCACAGAAGCACTATGAAGTCACTGGGCATGGGCAAGGCTTCACATCGTGCATGAAGAGAACAAATGCCGTTTTTAGGTCTAGGAGTGCCCGGGGGATTTGGAGTCCTAGAACCCAAATTCTAAGCACACTGTTTTCTGTAGCGTTTGCTTGGGAGTCTCCTTTTACATGTCTCCTGTTTTTCCCTGAAACTTCCATTAGAGGCAAAATACATACACACACGCACGCCGTCACACGCACACACGCACACACACAATTTTCCATAGAAATGTCAGGCTGATATAAATGGATAGACATGGAGAGGATCATGCTGAGTGAGATTGACCAGAAGGAGAGAGACAGATACAGAATGACTGCATTTATTTGCATGACATAAATATATATGTACATATTATGATACCAATATCCAAGGTCAAGTGAAACATGTATCAGGAGGTCTTGGCAAAGGTGGAAATTATCACAAATGTATGGGAGTCAGAGGTTAGGTAAGACAGAGAATGGAACAGTGTGCTAACAATTGTCGAGGGTACTAATACCAACCTAGAACTTAGCATTAAATACAGCAAAAAGATACACATGACAACCTCTTAATGTATGTATTGCAATCCACAATGTGGAAGGGCAGGAAAAGAGAAAGATAGAAAGAGAAAAAAATAAAGAACCTGCCATAGGGGCAGGCTAGGGGAAGGAGGGAGGGAATCAGGGACATTGGTGGTGGGAAATGGGCACTGGTGGAGGGATGGATGCTGGAACACTGTATGACCGAAACCCAAATATGAACATCTTATGAACATCTTTGTAATTGTATATCTCATGGTAGTATAATAAAATATTTTTAAAAAGAGAAAGAAATCTCAGGCTGAAAATGTATCACAGGGACAGCCAGGTTGAATCAGATTACAGGAGTCAGTCGGTCATTTGATCACTTGATCACTTGACTTCCCGTAGATCATCGATTACTCGAGCGGGCACAAGTAACATCTCCATATGTCCTGTTACATGTGAGATAGCCCAAGGGCATCTGCCCAAACCAGGAACATAAAGAGCCTCAAACCATTCCATCAAGTCATGGGAATGAGGTCTATAATTGTTACTGGTATTTGGCATATCAAATACGACACGGGTAACTTGCCAGGCTCTGCCGTGCGGGGGATAATCTTTTTTTTTTAAGGTGATAGCTTCTTTATTACACTCATTCAACATTAAAACTCATTCAGATTATTACTGTGCCATATTGAGACAATTCTGATATACAGTGGCAAGTTTTTTGTGTATAACAATAAGCTTTAAACCATTCCTCTTGCTATTTCTGTATACTCTTTAGTTCAAGTTCTC
>JAJIBD010016415.1:0-25135 GCA_021461705.1 Cryptotis parvus | reverse complement strand
CCCAAACAGAATGGAGCTTCCTCAAGGAGGAAAAATACAGAGCCAGTAATCCCACCACGGGGTATCTATCCAGAGAATACAAAAACATTAACAGGAAGTTATATCCCTTTTTGTTTGTTTGTGTTTGGGGCGCACCCCCTGCTGTACTCAGGAATCATTCCTGACAGGTGGTGTCAGGGACCCAACCTGGGTGGCGCATGCAATGTAAGCACTCTACCCACTGAATTATCTCTCACACCCAACAGGAAGCTATATCTAAGCTATATCCAATGTTTTGTTGTTGTTGTTGTTGTTTGTTTGTTTGATTTGTGCTTTTTTTTTTTTTTTTGGTCACACCCAGCAATGCTCAGGGACTACTCCTGGCTCTGCACTCAGGAACCACACCTGGTGGTGCTCAGGGGACCATAAAATGGGATGCTGGGACTTGAACCCAGGTCAGCCGCATTCAAGGCAAATGCCCTCCACACATATAACTATCGCTCCCAGCCCTACAGCAATGCTTTTATTGCACTATTTTTTACAAGAGGTAATGTAGAAACTCCCAACGGCCAGAGAGATAGTACAGGGAGTAGGGAAGTTGCCTTAAATGCAGCTGAACTGACCTTGGTTTGATCCCCTAACACAGCATAGAGCCCCTCTTACATCACCAGGAATGACACCTGAAGACTGCCAGGTAAGGCCCAAATTCCAAAAAAAGAAAAAGAGATAAAGGAGACAATGGGGGCCAGAGAGACAGCACAGCGGGTAGGGCGTTTGCCTTGCACCACGGCCGACCGGGTTCGATCTCCGGCATCCCACATGGTCCCCAGAGCACTACCAGGAGTAATTCCTGAGTGCAGAGCCAGGAGTAGCCCCTGAGCATTGCCGGGTGTGACCATTTAAAAGAGACAATGAAAGAGTTCATCAATAGATAATTAGTAAAGAAGAATGGGGGCTGGAGCATTAGTACAGTGGGGAGGGTTTTTCCCTTGCATGCAGCCCACCCAGGTTCGATCCCCAGCATCCCATATGGTTCCCAAGCACCGCCAGGAGTAATTCCTGAGTGAAGAGCCAGGACTAACCCCTGAGCACAGCTAGGTGACCCCCCCAAGGCAGGTCTAGAATTAGTGAGCGTGCTTTGCATGCTCTAATGGACGCAGTCCAAGATTAATCCTCTGGACCACATGGCCCTTACAGCACAGCCCAGCCTTATGCCAAGAATAGCCCCTGAGCACTGCCAGGTGTGACCTTATATAGCAACAAATACTTATATGCAAAAAATATTATTCAGCTATTTTTTAAAAGAGTAAATTTCACATCTGCAGCAAAATGGAAGGAACTCCAGGGGATTATGCAAAGTGAAATGAATCAAAGGAAATAGACAAGTATTGAATAATTTTCCACATGTGTGCAATGAAAGAAAACCGATAGATGAAAGAAAAAAGAGATGTGAGAAAACTAAAATAAGCCAATGAAGGACGTGGCTACGGCTGCGTGATCAGAGTGTAAGTCTCTCCTCTAGAGGCTCTGCTGCAAAGCCCAGCATCCCCTCTCCAAAAGAAACGCCAGCGGACAGACGTTGACAGAGATGGACAACAGAATTTACGCTACTTGAGAAAAGGCAGGTGGGTGGGGAAAGGGAGTGAAGATAACGGTACCACTTGATGGGATATGTTTGGATTAGTCACTTTTTTAATTCTGTGCAATCTTTCCACACCATTTTTTGTTAACTTGTTTTATGTTTGCAAAAGTATTCATGGAGTTGGAGCGACAGTACAGTGGGGAGGGCATTTGCCTTGCATGCAGCCTGTCGGGCGCTCCACTGGAGTCCCCGACAGTGCCGGGAAGCGAGTTCCCTTCTACCTCCGAAGCTGGCGAGGAATGGATGAAAACTCAGGAGTCCGATGCAGTTTTAAAAGGCTTTACTTATCACAGGGTCAGGCATACAAATCAACAAAAGGAAAAGCCCGGTGCTTAGGATTCCAGGCTAGAACCCCAGCCACGTGTAGGCCAAGATGGCGACCACCACGTGTAAAGGTTTTGTAAAAGGATAAAAAGGCTTCCAAGGGGAATGAGCGCCACAAGGAGAGATCCCACAAAGAAGAAGGCCGGGAGAGGCGGGAACCGGCTAGTTTATATCCCTGTAACTCAGACCTTCCTCCCACTGTTATGAAAAGCAGGGAGGGTCCAATGCCCTTAGGTAATCCCTCTCCCTGCACCTCACCTAGGGCCTTTACTATGCTAAAGTTTTGAGCTGAAATCTGCCTGGGAATGCTTTTTGTAGTGTAGAGAAGGGGGTTTCTGAGATGGCATGTCTCTGTACCAAAGACTAATACTAATGCCAGTTAAATATTTCTCCAAGCCTTCACAAGTCTCTTCTACTTCATTGTAGTTTTATATTTTAGTTGCCTTTGAGTATATCAGGGAGCCATGCTTGTTTGCTTGGAAACAAACAGCATTTCTCTCTGGTCTAATTACTTAGGGGTCCAGCGTGGCCAGGCTAATATGCTGGTAAGATCTAGCTAGTCCCATGATGATTGTGGTAGCATGGGAGAATATTTATACCAGCTCGTACAGCATACATGGTCGGATAAACTGCCACATTTAGACTACCCCCCTTATCTACGGAGTGATTTGCGGGAGGCACTCCAGAGCAGATGGAGCGGCCCTTAGGAGTCCTGCAACACAGCCGACCTAGGTTTGATCCCCTGGCATCCCCGAGCATCACTAGGAGTAATTCCTGAGTTCAGAGTCAGGACTGGCCCCTGAGCATTGCTGGGTGTGACAAAAAAAAATCAAACAAAAATTTACAGTAAGTGTTGAGATTTATGGTTTTGATGTAGAGTTACCACACCTCACAAAAGTGCCCAAGACCCTCGGCCAATGTCCTTAGGGTTACTCTGAGCCCACTCTACAGGTCACCGCCACCTTCCCTCTTTGGTAATGTTTTGTGATCCAAGGCCAAGGGTGTATCGTCATTTGATAACTGTCTATTCCCCTTGTTTTGCTTCCCTGTAGTCCACAGTCGGGTGAGATCATCTGGCATCTGTCCTTTGCTTCTGCATTGTTTAACGTAACATCCTCCAGTCCCATCCAAGCTGTAGCAAACTGCATGGGTTCGTCCTTTGTTATGGCTTCATAGTATTCCATTTGTATATATACCACAAGTTCTTCTCCCATTTACCTGCCCGTGGACATCTGTGTTGTTTCCACATCCTGGCTATTGTACTTAGTACTGCAATAAACATAGGTGTGCATATATCTCTCTGTGTGCTTTGGGGGTAGATAACAAGAAGTGGAATTGGTGGATTCTTTGGAAGTTCTTATTTTGGTTTGGGGTCCGTGCCTGGTAGTGCTCAGGGCTCTGTGCTCAAGAATCACTCCTCCATGGACTCAGGAGCCCTTATGGGGTGTCAGGGATCAAACCCAGGCCAGCTACATGAAAGGCAAGTGTCCTACCCACTGTACTACCTCTCTGGCCCCTTCTTTTTAACTTTTTAGAGAAATCCCCACATTGTTTTCCTCAGGCTGAACCAGATAGTTTTCCCACCAACATTGAATGAGGATTCTTTTTTACAAGAGATCTTGGAGATTTTTTTTTTTCATTTTTTGGGTCACACCTGGCAATGCTCAGGGGTTACTCCTGGCTCTGCACTCAGGAATTACTCCTGGCAGTGCTCAGAGGATCACAGGGGATGCCAGGGATTGAACCCGGTTCGGCTGCGTGCAAGGCAAACACCCTACCTGCTGGACTATCGCTCGGGCCCCCAGAGTTTTTTTTTAAAACATAAAATAAATAGGGGCCCAGGAATACATTGATCACATGACCAGCATATGTGTAAGGCCCTGATCCCGCACTCCTGGGGTGTGGCCTCTCCAAAAGAAGATGCATAATGGTAGTCACTGTAATGCCATTCATACATAGCTTCAAAGCGTGAGGCCGGAGCGATACTACAGAGGAGCGGAGAGGGCATTTTGCCTTCAAGCCAACCCAGGTTCAATTCCCGGCATCCCATATGGTCCCCAAGCAATGCCAGGAGTAAACCCTGAGCATCACTGGGTGTGATAACACACACACACACAATGTATTATGCATGTTTCTGAATGCAGACAGTGGTAATGCCTAGGTAGGTATGGGAGTGATAAAAACATGTCAGTAAGGTTATGAGCCCAGGAGAGAAAAAAGACAGCCAGAAAGGGCATGCCGACCCCTTCAACTGCGCCAGCCTTGTCTTTCTTTGTTGTTTTTTGTTTCGTTTCTTGAATTTTGGGCCTCACCCAGTTGTGCTCAGGGCTTACTCCTGGCTCTGCACTCAGGGAGCATTCCTGGTGGGGCTTGGGGACCATCTGGGGTGCCAGGGATCGAACCCAGGTCAGCTGTGCAAGACAGATTCCCTACTCCACTTTACTCTTTGCTTTTTGAGGTCACACCCGGCAATGCTCAGGGGGTTACTCCTAGCTCTGCACTCAGGAATTACTCCTGGCAGTGCTCGGGAACCATATGGGATGCCGGGATCGGAGTCGGCCATGTGCTATTGCTCCTACCCCATGTACTCTTGTTCCAGCCTTGTAATGTTTGCTTCTTAACCTGAAGGTTATAATATTCTTTTGCTTTCTGAATACTTATGACTATTTCTTTATTATATTATTAGTAGTAGTAGTAGTAGTAATAGTAGTAGTAGTAGTATTTAGTATTGGTATTGGTATTGGTATTAGTATTAGTATTAGTATTAGTATATTAGTATTAGCATTGCCTCCCAAAAAGGGAGACGAAAACCTACTGGGCTTAATTTCAATCTCTATCACTAACTGAGAAAGGAAACCATGAATTTCTCAGTCTCTATAAGAGATTATGGGGCCACAGCAGGTAGGGTGTTTGCCTGGCACCCCAGATGGCCCCTTGAGCATACCAAGAGTACAGGAGTGATCCCTAGAGCGCAGAGCCAGCAGTAAGCCCCAAGCACCACCAGGTGTGTCCCCCACCCCTCCCAAAACAAGAGATTATAACAATACTAATTTGTTTAACATAAATTTGTGGTTGATGGGGGACCACAACCCAGGATGGCAATTCCCAGCTCTGTGCCCCGGAATCACGTGCTGCTCAGGCAACTCTGATGCTGAAGATCAAATCCAGATCTTGCACAAGTACTCTGCCCATTTTGGTATCTCATTGGCCCTTGACAATCAAATTATTTGCAATAATCTGGATATCAGTGTTTTCAAAATTGCCAAGGGCTATGAAAGCAGAAGCTGTAATTGGACGAGAATGCCCTGCGAATTCCTGTCACTGCAGGAAAGTCAGCCTTAGTCCTTCCCCCAGAGCACTTACTTGCACTGCAATCAACAAGCATTAAGACTATTTAATGGCATTAGGTGACTGACACAGCCTCACTCCCAGCTCTGGATTCTTCATTCTACAGACTAGTTCCTGGGGCAACACATCAAGTGTGTCTCTTTTCTTTTTTTCCTTCTTTTTTTTTTGTTTGTTTGTTTGTTTTGGGGGTCACACCTGGAAATGCTCAGGGGTTACTCCTGGCTCTGCACTCAGGAATTACTCCTGGCAGTGCTCTGGGGACCATATGGGATGCCCAGATCCAACCCAGGCCAGCCCTCCCCGCTGTGCTATCGCTCTGGCCCCGTTAACTGCGTTTTCAACCCCTTTTGTTATTTATTTCTGCAATGCTGGTGATCAAACCCAGGGTCTCGCACGCTCAGGAAAAATGCTCCACCAGTGTAACCTCATCAGTGAGTTCCTGCAGGAAGTAAGAATGGGAAGGGGATTAGATGAAGGACTTTTCGTCTGTTTCTCAACTTTTATCACGAACCTGTCTTACTTAGTGACCCCTGTAGTTGTTTTTTGTTTGTGGGCTACACCGGGCGGTGCTCAGGGTTTACTGCTGGCTCTGTGCTCAGGGATCACTCCTAGTGGGAATCCCATGTGGGCCTTGTGATGGGGAAAGGCCCCATACCAGGGATACCGGGATGGGCCCGAACTGGCTGCATGCAAAGCAAGTGCATCACCCACCGTCCTATCGCTCCGGCCTCCAATTTTGACTGAAAATAATAAATATTAAACTGGCATATCTTCACCTTGTCACCTCTCTAGGGAAGCAGGTCTCGTTCTGGCACGGGAAATGACATGAAAGGGCGGTGGGGGTGGACGCTGAAATAACAGGAGCCAGGGCAGTGCTGGGGGGGATCCCCGGGGCTCTCGGGAGAGCCTTGGGCGTGGCAGGGGCGGGGCTAACGGTTCACGAACTGCCCGGAGGTGCCGTTAGGAGGCGCTCTCGAGGCGGCCGCGGGATTCCCGCCCTCTCCGTTACATGCCCCAGTAACCCCAGCCCGCCGGCGACCGGGAGTAACCTCGCGGTCGGGTGACGGGCCCCTCCCGCCCCGACTCTCGCCTGCTCGCCTCTCAGCCAATGGGAAGGCCGCGCACCCGCCGGCCGGACTCTCGCCCGCCCGGGCTCCGCCCCAAAGCAGTTCGAACAGAGTTGTACAATCATCTCGGCGCCGGCCCGAGACTTTTCCAATCGCAACTCCGTTCCCGAGTCCAAGCCCCGCCCCCCGCCCCGCCCCCCGCTCCTGCCGGGCCCGAGTCACACTATCGCTCGGCCCCGCCCCCTGCCTACCTTGCCGCGAGAGGCCACGCCCCCTATCGCCTCGCTGACCAATAATAGGCGCGTCTGGCGCCCCTGGGCGGCCCGCAGCCAATGCGCACGCCGTGGGCGGGCTCCGGGCCGGAATTGGGGGTGAAGCTCCAGCCTTGTGCCCACATTCGGGGCGCGCGGAGCTGGGGGGGTGGGGGTCCCTGGGGGCGCCCGGAGCTAAGATGGCGTCCGCAGCTAAGGGGGCCGAGGGAATTGTACCGGAGCTTGTGAGGGTGCTGCGGTGGGGTTCCGAAGAGCTGAACCTTGACAAGTTGTCGACGTCCCTGGGCACGTCGGAACAGGCGCTGAGACTCGTCATCTCCATCTTCCTCGGTAAGGACCCTCCTACCTCCCACCGCCCGCTCTCGGAATCCCCGCGGGGAGGGGGACACGGCCTCTCCCTCCCGGAGCCCCCCACCCCACCCCCCGGGGGCTCTGTTACGGTGGGAGGCGAACACGCCAACCAGCCGAGAAGAGGAAGGCAAGTCTTGTCTCGGGTCTGGGGGCGCCGTGACCTTTGAACCTCCTCATCTTTCTCTTGTCGACCCGGTCTTCGCGCCCCTACGCTCGGGCCACCTGTGTCCCACACCTGCCCTTATTGTCTCCGAGTCCTGCCCGCCGTTGGCGCATCCCCTGCAGCAGAGTTTCTCACCGGTGGGCGGAGGTCCCCTAACTTCGGGGATTTGGGCCCTGGGGGCCTTCCCAGCCCCCTGTCCACACTTGCAGGCTCCAAGCCTCCAGAGTGCGTTGCTGCCTTCCATGCACCTTGTCTGCTCTCTGCCCCGTTTCTGATCTTTTCTTGTCGCTCTGCTGTTCCCCCACCCGCCACCCCCCCATCTCCTTGGCCACCAGCTGGCATTTACCCCCCAGTTGGCACTTCCAGGCCGAGTTTGGGAAGCCGGGCTCAGACCAAACACACCTTTTAAAACTCTCCTGGCTACCCCAAGCGTGTATTACTCATGTAGTTCAAAGGATGCCGTTGTATCTGAATTGATGTCACAACAAGCTGTATTATAACTGGTTTATAGGCTTTCTTTTTTTCAACTACATCCGATCCCCCTCCTTTTTTTTAATATAAGGAAGCAACAGCATGGCACCATCAGAAAAGGAGAGCCACTCCTTAGGAAAGACTCCGGGGCGCCTGGGAAGCCCGTCAAACTCGGGTTTGTTTTCTTAGCTGTGACAGACTGGATCACCTCCCTCAAGGGATCGCTGTAGGAATTCAGGGTGTGCTGCATAAATATTGGAGTCGTGCAGGACTTGGGTGAAGGCTACGGGACTTGAGCAGTGAGAGTCGAGTGAGAAATTCGGGACTGGGAAAAGGGCAAAGGGCTAGAGCTCCGGCACTGCAAGAATTTTGAGATCCGTAGGGTGAAGGGAGGGAATGGAAAAGAGCTTTGAGATCATTTGGCAGATGTGAGAAGCCTGAAGTGCTCCAAGGAAGTTTGGGATGTGGCCAGTGCAGCCGCTGACATCGAGTATCACCTTAGGGTGTTCGCTGCGTCTAGATCATTGGAGAAACAGTAATTCATATTTAAACAGCCCTGGCCAATAAGCTCACTTGCCTATTGCCTAGCACACCTAGATGATCGTCCTTTCTTTCCAATGAAAGTTGCCTTCCCCACACCCAGTGGTAACGAGCTTTCAAAGGTGAAAGGGACCGAGGTTGTGTGACTTCCTCAGTGTGACCCAGCTGCAAACCGTATTTATCGGCACCCCATGGCACCCCATCTAAGGTCGTTTGCGCCATACCAGCTTTGAACGTCCTACTCCTTCCATCTGCTTTCTTAAGCCAGTCATTTCCGGCGAGGGTAATTGGTAATTAAGAGTGTTTACATTCATTCATTGGGTAGGAAACTCGCTGTTGCTGTCTCAACTCTTAGCTTGGCACTGGGACCTGTTCAGTGGAGCTGGGGCTGGAATTAGAACTTGGAATTTGCCCCTGTTTTGTGCTGACATCGCCAAGCACTGCCTTTGTGCTCCTAGTGGACTGTCGCGGTGGGTCACTGACTCAGGCCCATCAGTAGACAGTGATTGTGACATGTTCAGTGCTGATGACCACCGCTGTGCTGTTTTTCCATCCAGTTTTGCCGTCTGTTTCTCAGTGTTTCTCCCTTGGAGATCAGCCGGGGTTTTGGTTGCTCTTTACAAGCAAATCCCTTTGCCACAACTATCAAGAATCTCCTCTAGGTGTGAGTTGAAGGGGTGGGAGCGATGGGACAGCAGGTCGGGCTCTTGCCTGGCATGTGACTGACTCAAGTCCCGTCCCCAGTGCCCTGAGCCCCACCAGGAGTGATCCCCGAGCACAGACCTGGGAATAAGCCCTGAGCACGGCCGGGCATGACCCCCAAAAACAAAGTTAAATGCGTGACTGGAAACTTAAGTAGATCAGCTGCGGGGGAGAAGTCTAAGCTCACGGTAAATCTACTCTCTTGAGAAGTTACTGTCACTTGCTTGGATTGTAACTCGAATTCACAAACCTTTCTGCAAAGTTGCTCCTGGTTCCTGACCCCAGTGACCACAGAGCATAAAGCACTAGCTCGGAGTCTGTTTCCCTGGGACCCATGGAAGAAATAGGGTTGATTGCTGATTTAAATTAGTTTTGTTGGGTGCCGGAGTAATAGCACTGTGGGTAGGGCGTTTGCCTTTGCACCGCCGACCCGGTTGGATCCCCACATCCCATATGGTCCCCTGAGCACCACCAGGAGTAATTCCTGAGTGCAGAGCCAGGAGTAACCCCTGAGCATTGCTGGGTGGCCGGAGCGGTAGTACCAGGGTAAGGTGCTTGCCTTGCATGTGGCCAACTTGGTTGATCCCCACCACCTGATTTGTGGGTGTGGCCCAAAAACAACCGCAACGAAATAGTAGTAGTTACTACTAGTAGTAGTAGTAGTAGTGGTGGTAGTAGTAGTGGTAGTAGAAATAATAATCACTGTATCACTGTCTTCCCTTTCATCATCGATTTGCTCGAGCGGGCACCAGTAACATCTCCATATGTCCTGTCTCATGCCAGTAGAGCCCAAGGGCATCTGCTCGCTCCAGGAACATAAAGAGCCTCAAACCATTCCATCAGGTCATGGGAATGAGGTCTATAATTTTACTGGTATTTGGCATATCAAATACGACACGGGTAGGCTTGCCAGGCTCTGCCGTGCGTGGGTGGCATACTATGCCACCCACACGGCATTAAATAGTCTGCCACCTGCACGAGAGTAAAGAAAAAACAAACAAACAAAACTAACAGGGACTGAAAAGATAGCTCACTGGATAAGGCGCTTGCCTTACAGCTGACTCAGGTTCAGTCCCTAGTGCCGTAGATAGTGGCCTGAGCATCACTAGGTGTGATCCCTGAGCACAGAGTTGTTGTTGTTGTTGTTGTTATTATTGTTGTTATTGTTGTTATTATCATTATTATTATTATTATTATTATTATTATTATTATTATTGCATTTTTAGGGAAATGAGATTAAAGAGTCCCAGAATTTTTTTTGGGTCACACCGGTGATGCTTACTCGGGGTTACTCCTGGCTCTGCACTCAGAAATTACTCCTGGCGGTGCTCGGGGACCATATGGGATGCCAGGGATCGAACCTGGGTCAGCCACAAGCAAGGCAAACACCCTACCTGCTGTGCTATTGCTCCGGCCCCAGTCCCAGAAATTTAAAAAAAAAGAATGAAATTGCTCTGGGATATGGGTAAGGCAGCTTAGAACGCAGAAATGTGTTTGATATTATGACCCAATACACATGTATCTATGTATTTAAACTAAAAAGGAAATTTTAGGAAATATTGCTTATCTTCATGTAAGCAGTGTATGTTCAAGCTATTTTCTATTTTAGCTTTTCAGTATAGTTTATGACTCACTAAGTTGATCTCTTTCTTTTAGCTTTTGGGGTCACACAATGGTGATGCTCAGGGGTTACTCCTGGCTCTGCACTCAGGAATGATTCTTGGCATGCTTGGGGACTATATGGGATGCCGGGATTGAACCTGGGTCAGCCATGTGCACGGCAAATGCCCTACCTGCTGTATGATTTCTCCGATCTCCTAAGTTGATCTCTTGACTCGTTCATTGGTTATTTCAAGTAGTTTAAGGGTCAGGTCAGTGGGAGAGGAACCGACTATGAGACCCTCAGTGAGCTCCGTTCTTGGCATCACTAAAAAAAAAAAAGAAGAAAGAAAGTAGTTTGAAAAGTCCTGAGCCAGAGGTTGTGATTTTTTTAATATTTAAGACTTTGGGGGCGGTGTGATAGTCCAGCGGGTAGGGCGTTTGCCTTGCATGTGGCCGGCCCGGGTCCAATCCCCGGCATCCCAAATGGTCCCCTGAGCACGGCCAGGAGTAATTCCTGAGTGCAGAGCCAGGAGTAACCCCTGAGCATCGCCAGGTATGATTCCCCACCCCACCCCCAAAAAAAAGCAAAGAAAAAAGACTTTGAGGAAAATATATTTAGGAGGCCAGAGAACTATAGTAAGTACTTGATTTGCACATGGTCAACCTGGGTTTGATCCCTGGCACTACCCCACCAGCAGTCCTTGAGCACAGAGCCAGGAGGATGCGTTAGCACCACTGAGTGTGGCTCAGAAAACAAACAAACAAGTAAACTGAGAACTGCTATGTCAGTGTGGTTTGAAGATTCAGAAATCAGGAGGTTGGGTGTCTGGCGTTGTGTATGCTACAAGTCTTTGGGGTCTGAAAGACAGTCTAAGGATTAAGGCTATTAATTGCCTTGTATAAATCCAACCCAAGTTCAGGGGCCGGAGCGATAGCCCAGTGGTAGGGCATTTGCCTTGCACGTGGCTGGCCTGTGCCGGCCCGGGTTCGATCCCCGGCATCCCATATGGTCCCCCGAGCACCGCCAGGAGTAATTCCTGAGTGCAGAGCCAGGAGAAATCCCTGAGCATTGCCGGGTGTGACCCAAAAAAAAAAAAAAAATCCAACCCAAGTTCAATCCCTGGAACTGCATATGGTCCCCTAAAGTATCTCCCAAGTGTGATCCCTGAGCACAGAGCCAGGAATAAGCCATGAGCATAGCCCCATATGGCCACACACACACACACACACACACACACACACACACACACACACACTCACGCATGCACACCACACACCCAATGTAAGGCATGTGAGGGATTTTGCTATGAGCTCTGGTGATGGCAGATATTACTAGCAAGCGTGACTCCACGGACTAATTCATGCCAGGAATTGCTCAATCCAGTAGACCTGCTGTGGGTGACGGCTGCGGGGCCGGATGCTTGGACCCGCAAAGAAGGCCGAGGGCACCGTGCCACGTGAGCATGGAGCCAGGCACTCGGGTCTGCTTGGGCGTAGGGAATGGCCATGAGATAAACCCTCTAATAAGTAACTGCAATAAAGAGGCATGAGAGAATTACCGAGTTTTATGAGATCTGAAGATTGGCCTTTTCGTGAACTTTGACTTTAAATAAGCAGATGGAGAGGGTGAGCTGGAAGGAGCAGATCAGCAAACACACTGATGTCCAGTTGCGTTACGGACCCCTTCGGGGACAGCAGGAAGCTCGGTGCACGTAACTGAGGGGGTGGAGACAAGGGGATAGGAAATGAGACTGGGGAGGTCCGTTCCGGGGCCCGGAAAGCAGAGGTCAGGGGCCTGTCCATATGCAGAGGGCAGGCCGTGGGCACTGGGAATGGGGTGAGGTGGCCGGAGTGAACTGAGGAGCTAGCACAGACAGGAGTGAGTAACACTGATGAGAAGGAACAAAGATCTAAATAGTCATGACCCGGGCCGGAGCGACAGCACAGCAGGGAGGGCGTCCACCTTGCATTCAGCCCTCCTGGGTTCTATCCCCGGCATCCCATATGGTCCCCGAGCGTGGCCAGGAGTAATTCCTGAGTCAGGAGAAATCCCTGAGCAACGCCGGTGTGACCCCCAAAAAGCGCAAATAAATAAATAGCCATGACCCCCGAGACCAGCGCTGCAGGAAGAGGGGGTCCTGTGAGGCGTCTGCGGGATCCAGTCTGTCAGCGTGTGTATCTACACAGTTGTGTTCGCTACAATGCCAAGAATCATCCTCTCACTCCTGTCCGCGCTGCCCAGCCACCACGGCCTAGCAAGAGTACCCCTAAGTCGTGTAAGTTACACCCACTTCTGGCTGGAGAGCGACTGACCTGGGTTCAGTCCCCAGCACCACATGTGGCCCCCCAGGCCCCACCAGGAGTGATCCCTATGTGCAGAGCTAGGAGGAAGCCCTGAGCACCGCCGGGTGTGGCCCGTAAACCATATGCCAAAGCCCACCCACTTTTCTCACCCTGGCCCCAGATGTCCCCAGTAGCACCCAAGGGACCAGGCCATGCTGCAGAGACAGCCAGAGCAGCGCGGTCCCGTGCCCGTCCTGCTCAGCCCCTCCAGTGCTGCTCGGCTCACGCCCACCTCCCCAGCCCCGCGCCGCAGGCTCACCTGCTCAGTCCTCCGGCCTCTAAACCGGCACCCGCTCTCCCACCGCCGCAAATGCTCTTCACTTGTCCTTTAGCTGAGACCTTCTCCTCCTTCAGGTCTGGCTCGTGTTGTCTCTCACCGCTGGGCCCTAAGCCCCCTCTTCCATTGGGCTCCTGAGAGTACTTTGTCATTGGCGGCGGAAATTGGCCCGAGTCTGTATTCCCACTGAACGGTGTATTCGTTGGTCATGGCAGAATCCGTTTTGCTCACCAGAAGATAGTCAGTGCCTGACTGATGGCAAAGGCTTGAACGTGTTTCTTGACTAAGTGCATGTGGTCTCAGCAGCTCAACTTAATCTAATGGCTTAGAGTTTAGGGTTGGAGTCAGAGCGATTGCACAGCGGGGAGGGCGTTTGCCTTGCACGCAGTCGACTCCAGGTTCGATACCTGGCA
Source organism: Cryptotis parvus (assembly GCA_021461705.1). Lineage (NCBI taxonomy): Eukaryota > Metazoa > Chordata > Mammalia > Eulipotyphla > Soricidae > Cryptotis > Cryptotis parvus. Next base: position 11,641 of record JAJIBD010016415.1, on the reverse strand, counting down.
TATGGTCCCCTGAACACCGCCAGGAGTAACTCCTGAGTGCAGTGCCAGGAGCAACCCCTGAGCACCGTCAGGTGTGAATCCCCAAAAAGAGTGTGTGCTTAGTATGTGTGAGACCTCGGATTCCATCCCAACACCACCAGCTATAGTAGCCCTCCTGTTACCTGAGCACAGGCTATGAACACTAAAAAGGGGGCAGAGGGGCTGGAGCAATAGTCCAGGGGTAGGGTGTTTGCCTTGCATGTGGCCGACCTGGGTTCAATCCCGGGCATCCCATATCGTCCCTGAGCAACACCAGGAGTAATCGCTGAGTGCAGAGCCAGGAGTAAGCCCTGAGCACCACCAGGTATGGCCCCAAAAACAAAAAAATAAAATTTTTTGGGAGATCACACCCGCGATGCTCAGAGGTATGCTCAGAGGTGGGCAATGCTAAGGAGTTACTCCTGGATCTGCACTCAGGGATCACTGCTGGCAGTGCTCGGGGCACTATATGGGATGCCGGGGATCAAACCGGGTCGGCTATGTGCAAGGCAAACAATGTCCTACCCATTATGTAATCTCTCCGGCCCCCTAAAATTAAATGTTTTAAAAAGTAGGTAGTTTGGGGCCCAAAGCAATAGCCCACGGGGTAGGGCATTTGCCTTGCACACGCCAACCGGGTTCAATCCCCAGCATTCCATATGGTCCCCCAAACACCACCAGGAAAAAATCCTGAGTGCAGAGTTGGAGTAACCCCCTGAGCATTGCCAGGTGCAACCCAAAAAAGCAAAAAAAGGGGGCCGGAGCGATAGCCCAGTGGGTAGGGCGTTTGCTTTGCACGCCGGGCCTATGCCGGCCCGGGTTCGATCCCCGGCATCCCATATGGTCCCCCGAGCACCGCCAGGAGTAATTCCTGAGTGCAGAGCCAGGAGTAGCCCCTGAGCATTGCGGGTGTGACCCAAAAAGAAAAAAAGAAAAAAAAGTAGGTAGTTTTTCTTTTTGAGGGTGGGGCTATCGTGAATGTAGCTTACTGGCAGATACCATACATGTGTGAGACTCTGGGTTTGATCCCCAGTACTGCAAAATATATATAATAATTTTTTTAAATGAGTGGACCAAAAAGAAGAGCCAGAGAGGTAATTATGGAAGTCAAGGTGCTTCCTTGCAGGTGGCCAACACCTGTTTGCTCCCTGAAGCCCTATAAGCTCCCCAAGACCCCAAGGAGTGACCCTGAGCTCAGAGGCAGTAATCCCCCACACACCAACAGGGTGACCCCACACCCTTCCGCTCCCTCCCCAATAGGAAGCAACCTGAATGGCTGGAAAGGTGATCACATCAAATGCAGTATAAGTAAGGCTGTTACCCAGGAAGCATTGCTCCATCCCATGTAATGGGCTGGACTTGGACTTGCTTTCAGGGTCCAAGGCCATTGCAAGTGTCTTAAGAATGGAGAAGCGTAGTTCTGAGCTAAGGAGAGAGTATGGCGCAGGGGCTGGAGAGATAGTACAGGGTTTTCTTGGTTTGTTTTTGGTTTTTTTTGCTTTTTGGGTCACACCCAGTGATGCACAGGGGTTACTCCTGACTCTGCACTCAGGAATTAGTCCTGGCCATGCTCAGGAGGACCCTGTGGGATGCTGGAGATTGAACCCTGGTCAGCTGCATGCAAAGCAAACGCCCTACCCGCTGGACTATTGCTCCGGGCCCAGTACAGGTTTAAGACGCTTGCCTTGTGCTCCACGGACCCTGAATCCGTCCCCAACCCCAAACCATCAGGTTTTGAGCACAGAGCCAGCAGTCAGCCCCTATTGCTGGGTGTGGCCAGAAAGGAAAAAAAGGAAAAAAAAAAGATGTTGGGCTCAAAATTTCCTTTTTAAGTAGTGATGTGGATGTTAGCATTGAATCAAGGGAGGGAATTAATAAACAACAGAGCAAAGAGTTTACTAAGGTCTGCTCCCTTGTTAGTGATAATCATAACTAACACTTGGATTGATTTGCTACATACCAGACCTTCTCCTAAGAGAAGTTTTATTTTGTTTTGCTTTTTGGGGTCACACCCTGCATTTTTCAAGAGTTAACTCCTGGCTCTGCGCTCAGGAATTACTCCTGGCGGTGCGCGGGGACCTTATGGGATGCCAGGGATGGAACCCAGCTTGGCCAGGTCCAAGGCACATGCCCTACCCGCCTTACTATTGCTCTGGCCCTCTCCTGAGTATTTGATTGAGTTCCCCGCCTAAATCTCACTCCCCAGAAAATAATAACTGTACTGTTACTCCCCATGCAGATGGGAAACTGAACCTATAAAGGTTGAGTAACTCTGCTCACACCCGTTTCTACCTAAACCCGGTGTCCTTGCTCTTGACTTCCAGGGTAGGGAGATTAGGAGGCGCCTGTGGGCGTGGAGGAGATAAACGCCCTTGCCTCCCACTTCCTCTCTCCGCCTCTCTGGTCAGACCAAGATGCGGTCCCCAGAAGCTACCCCGCAGCATCCAGAGTCAAAGTTGGCCAAGAGGAACAGATGGGCACCTCCGCAGTAGGAGTGCTTGCCTCGCTCTTGGCCACGACTGTGACTTGGCTGTTGTCGACCGAGCAGAAACGGCACTTGAAGGTGGCAAGGATTCTTTCCTCCAAGCTTCCAAATCAGCCTCATGGAGGTTTGCAGCCCTGAAAGGCGCAGGAAGTCCACTTGCTCGGTTCCCTTTGAGCCCATCCGAGCCGGCCCTGCTGAGCAGAAGCCTTGATCCAGTGCCCAAAGCTTTCTTCAGGTTGCATTGGAAGTGCTACATATAAAGAGACCAAAACTAGGGACTGGAGCGACAGCACAGCTGGGAGGGCGTTTGTCTTGCATGCGACCCACCAGGTTCCATCCCCGTCATCCCATATGGTTCCCGAGCACCTCCAGGAGTAATTGCTGAGTGCAGAGCCCGGAGGAACCCCTGAGCATCACTAGGGTGTAACCCAAAAAGAAAAAAAAAAGAGGAAGGAAGGAAGGAAGGAAGGAAGGAAGGAAGGAAGGAAGGAAGGAAGGAAGGAAGGAAGGAAGGAAGGAAGGAAGGAAGGAAGGAAGGAAGGAGTAGATAAATAAATAAACGAATAAAATAAAAAATAAACTGGATGGAAACTAAGCATTGACTAAGCAAATGGGACTTCCCACCAAGTAAGGCCCCCAAATCCCCTGCCGTAAGAGTTGGGGGCTGGAGAGGTACTAGAGCAGATAGGGTGCTTGCCTTGCAGGCAGCCCACCGGTTCAATCCCCACTGCCCCCGCACCCACCAGGAGTGATCCCTGAGGGCTGAGCCAGGGTTTATTAGCTGTGAGCACTGCCAGGCCTGACCCAAAACAAAAAGGGAGGGGCAGTTTCTAAAGATTCTCAAGCAGGGGCGGAGCGATAGCCCAGCGGGTAGGGCGTTTGCCTTGCACGTGGCCGGCTTGTGCTGGCCCGGTTCGATCCCCGGCATCCCATATGGTCCCCGAGCACCACCAGGAGTAATTCCTGAGTGCAGAGCCAGGAGTAACCCCTGAGCATTGCCGGGTGTGACCCAAAAAAAAAAAGAAGAAAAGAAAGGTTCTCAAGCCCCCTTCCAGTTCTAAAGTCTTTCGTGTATTTGATATTTTTTCTTTTTGGTGGCTTCCCCCCAACCCGCCACCATTTCTCTTTTTTGTTTTCCTGCATTTTAACCTTGTTCTCGGTTTGGGGCCCCACACCCCGAGCAGTGGTGCTTAGGGCTGAGTCCTGGCAGGGCTCCGGGGACCATATGCAGTAGCAGGAATCAGCCAGGGTTGGCACCCCAGCACTGTGTCCTCGGCTCCGTTCTTCATTTTCAGTCTTGATTCTAAGTCATGGCCACACATCTCATCATTGCCCGAAACTTCCGTTGTGCAGGTTTGTTTTCCCTTGCCCTTTGTTGTTGCCACGGTGTGTGTGTGGAGCGTGGAGGTGTCACCCGGGATCACACCCTTTATCGTGGCACTGACTTGAGACCGTCCTCTCCCTCGTGGGTGAATGTCAGGGATTCAACTCGAAGCCTTGTACCTGCAAGGCAGTGAGCACTGAACCACATCCCTGGGCCAGAAGGGTTGGGTTTTGTTTTGTTTCATTTGGGTCACACTCAAAAAAAGATGCTCAGGGGTTTCTCTTGGCTCTGCACTCAGGAATTACTCCTGGTGGTGCTCAGAAGATTAGATTATGGGATTAGGCCCCCAGAGATTTTATTTCCATATATTTTTTCTTGGGGGCCTTCAAGTACATGGAAGATTGTATGAGAGAGAGAGAGAGAGAGAGAGAGAGAGAGAGAGAGAGAGAGAGAGAGAGAATGAGAGTAGCGAGCATGTATGTAGAGCTGAGGAAAAGTGAGTCGCCTAGAAAGCCTGCGATTGGGTGTGGCGTTAGAGGGGCCCTGAAGTAGTCCCAGAGAAAGCCCGTCAGAGCGACAGAGTTGGGGCGGGCAGGGGTGGAGGGGGGCGGACGGATGAGCATTGTCCTCGGCCACCTGCTGGCCCAGCTGCACATTCCGGGCCCAGACGGTGTCCCCAGAGTTGCGCCACCGGCTGCGTCCCTGCCCGCAGCCATCCGTCTCCTCGTGCTCCGAAATCAAGGCCCTTGTTAGCCCAGGACTGAGGTTCAGAGTCCAGCGTTTATCTAATACTTGAGGAGTTAATTTTTCCCTTCATGTCATTTCTAGCAAGTAGCAGCAATGTTTTGAATTGATGCAACACTTAGAGAAAGTTTTTTTTTTACTACCAATCGAGTCACCACAGAGACTTGCAGAAAAGAGCTTTCTCGAACCCTTAGATTGAAGACTCTGCCCTGGAAACTTGAAAAGCGGGGCTCTTGGGGCCACGGCAATAGTCCAGCGGCTAGGCGTTTGCCTTGCATCCAGCTCACCTGGGTTCGATCCCCCGGCATCCCATATGGTCCCAGAGCACCACCAGGAGTAATTCCTGAGTGCAGAGCCAGGAGTAATACCTGAGCATTGCTGGCTGTGACCCAAAAAACAAAAAAACAAAAAAAAAAAAAAGTACAGCCCCTTACGTTTGCCTGGAGGACTAGCTGAGAACACAACTTAGCTGAGTGTGAATTCACGAGGCTCTGCCTGACCCAAGGTAACATTGTTATTTACTAACTTTTGTTTTTTAGCTATAACAGGCTGTGCTCAGGGCTCACTCCTGGCAAGCTTGGGGACCATAGGTGGTTCTGGGCATTGAACCCAGGTTAGCCGCATGCAAAGCAAGGGCCTTAGCTAATGCTGTATCCTTGCTCCAGCCCCATTTACTCAATACATTTGGTTTGGGGCCAAACCTCAGGATTGTGCAGTGCTGGTGATAGAAGCGAGCACTCAGCCTGTTGAGTTACCTTCTGACCCACAAGGCAGCTAGCTGTAAATGATTGCTCTCTCTGTCTCTCAATGGCTGTGCAGCAGCTTTCTCTCCCAGGAGATTCCATGGGTGGTCTTGGGACCAGCACATCCGTGTCACATGGGGACTTTTTTTTAATATTTTATTATACCGCCATGAGATTTACAATTACAAGATGTTTGTGTTTGAGTTTCGGTCATACAGTGTCCCAGCACCCATCCCTCCACCCGTGCCCATTTCCCACCACCAATGTCCCCAATTCCTGCCTCCATGACAGGTTCTTTTTTCTCCCTCCCTCTCTCTCTCTCTCTCTCTCTCTCTCTCTCTCTCTCTCTCTCTCTCTCTCTCTCTCTTATCTCTCCTCACTTCCCTTTCTTACACATTGTGGATTGTAATACATGCATTCAGAGATTATCACGTGTATCTTTTTGCCTATATCAATGCTGAGTTCTTGGATGTTATCATTTTCAACGATTATCAGCACCCTGTTCCCTTCTCTGTCTTACCTGGCCTCTGACTCCCACACGCTTGTGGTACACCAGGTTTTGAGATATCGCACAGGTGCCATGTGCCATAGGGATCGGGCTGTGTCCAGCTGTGGAGTCCCGACCAGAGAATGACTATGGTTGTGTTGCACAAGGTTTTCTGACTTCTGGGAGCCTGGCGGAGGACAAGCCAAGGAGCAAAAAACCTGCCCCCACCCAAGACGCCCATCAGTCTAGCACAGGGCGGGCAGGCAGAGACTCCGCCCTGCACCTGACTGAATACCTGGTGTCCAGCGAGAGCCCCAGCAGCAGTTCTGGGCAGGGCCGCCAGGCCTTTGTGGAGGGAGCCGAGGTAGGGGAGGTGGCCCCAGTCCAGGCTCCCTAAAACCCCTGGTGGGCGTAGTCGCCGAGTCCTGCATGCCTGGCTGGAATTTGGCTTCTCTCTTGGGTCGGGCTGTGTCCAGCTGTGGAGTCCGGACCAGAGGGTGACTGTGGTTGTGTTGCACGCACATGGGGACATTTAGAAAGGCAAGTCTGGGGCCGGAGCGATAGCACAACAGGTAGGGCATTTGCCTTGCACATGGCCGACCGGGTTCAATCCCCGCATCCCATATGGTCCACCAGGAGTAATTCCTGAGTGCAGAGCCAGGAGTAACCCCAGGTCTGTGGAATGAGATTTAATAAGCCCTCCAGGGGCCTGAAAGATAATACAGAGGGTAAGGCAGTTGCTTTACATGCAGCAGCTGACCAAGGCTCAGTCCCCGAACTGAGCTTCATCGGGGTGTAGCCATAAAACCCAGACCAAAGATCTGTTTCTTAAGGGCAGCTGTTCCTGCCCCATTCTGAACGTCTGGACATTCCTGTTGGGCTTGGTTTGGCAGATGGAGAGTTGAGAGGCTAAGAATGCTCATCCCCACCCTCTCGAGGCTAGAGAGATCGGTACAGGGTAAGGCACTTGCCTTGCACACAGCCAGCCCCAGTTCAGGGTCCAGCACCACCTCTGATCACTGCCAGGAGTGAGCACTGAGCCAGGAGGAAGCCCTGAGCACAGCCAGGCATAGCCCCAAACCCCCAAAAGAAAACAGGTATTTTCCATAGAAAGTAAAGTAACTTTCACCCCCAAAACAGCGCACTCGGTTATTCCAAATAGTCTATTCTCCCTAATATGGGGAAGCCTGTATCTAATAGTATTTACGTGTTCTTATAAATGCTATTGTATCCTGGGAGCTTGAAATAAAAAAAATCCCACGGATTCTTTCCGACTTAGTCTTCCCCATTTGGTAGCATGTCTTGTTATTCCTCAAATATGACTATTAGTGAGTCACGGCGGTCCCCTCGTTAGTGATAGTACTAGGCGCTGCCGTCTTCACGACAGCTTCCAGCATCGTCACACCATCTGCTTCACGCTTTTTTAAGGAAATTTTTTTGGGGGGCAGGACTTTCGGGTCACACAGGCAATACTCAGGGGTTACTCCTGGCTCTGCACTCAGGAATTACTCCTGGTGGTGCTCCGGGAACCATATGGAATGCCAAGGATCCAACTCAGGTCAGCTGTATGCAAGGCAAGCACCCTACCCACTGGGCTATTGCTCTGGCAATAGCACACTTTTTGATGAGGTTAAATATGGGGAATTTTTTCCCATAAAGTTGTTGGGCTCGGGGCCAGAGCGATAGCACAGCAGGTAGGGCATTTGCCTTGCGTGCTGCTAACCCGGTTCGATCCCCGGCATTCCATAATGTCCCCCGAGCACTGCCAGGATTCCTGAGTGCACAGCTAGGAGTAGCCTCTGAGCAACACCGTGTGACCTCCCCCAAAAAAAATGTTGTTAGGCTCATAGTTCCATCTTTCCTTTCCTGTCTTGCATCAACTATGTTCTTTGTTTGTTTGTTTGTTTGTTTGTTTGTTTGGGGCCTTCCCTGTGGTGCGTAATGGCTACTCCAGACTCCAGCAGCGTCTCCCAGCATTGCTGAGATTGAGCCAGTCTCGGTCACATGCAAAGCAAATGCCTTTCCCGCTCGACTCTCTCTAGCTCCTGTGTGATTTTTTGTGGTGTCTGGAGTCAGACTCCGTATCTCACATTCGCAAGGCAGACATTCTCCCCATCTCTGACCCTGGCTTGCATCAGCCACCTTGAGCAACAGAGCATTCCCCGGCTTGCGAGCCGCCCGGGTCTGACTCCTGTGAATACATTGCGACTTGTCACCTCAAAAAAATGAGGTGCCCTGGTTGCAGCTGCCAGGGAAAGCTGTTGTAAAGCAAACTGTCCTCAAAACACAGGCTTTAGTAGGTGTGTGGTGAGTGCGGTGGATGTGTTGACACTTTCCCAGCTGATCAAGGATGTGTTGTGTGTGTTTGACATTTTCCTAGCTGAGCTGGAATGTGTGTATTGTGTTGACATTTTCCCAGCAGACCTAGGGCCAGGATAGTTCTGGCCCACTGGGGTTCTCTGGGTGGGTAGTAACTTCCTAGAGACATGCAAAGCCTCTCTGTCATTCGTGTGGTCCAAAAGGTATCATGTCTATTTTTATTTTCCCTATTTTCAAAAAAGAACAAGCCAAGACACGCATAGATGGGACAGGAGATACAGTGCAAGACTGAGGTGCTTCCTCTGCTTACAGCCCAGTCCCACTTCAGTCCCTGGCACCACAGTTGGTCCCCAAACACTGTCATGAGTGACACCTCCAGCTGTGCCCACCAAAAAAATTTCTTTGAATGCCATTTTGGCTGGTTGAGTGTTTCCAGAATAAAGTACCTGTGTCATGTGTGACTCCCCGGTTCAGTCCCAGCACTAAAGCCAGAAGAACAAGAATACCCTTTTGTTTCGAGATTTGAATTCCTCCCTGTTCGGAGGCCAGAGCCATAGCACAGCGGGTAGGGCGTTTGCCTTGCACGGCGCCGACCCAGGTTCCATCCCCGGCATCCCATATGGTCCCCCGAGCACCGCCAGGAGTAATTCCTGAGTGCAAGCCAGGAGTAACCCCTGAGCATCGCTGGGTGTGACCCAAAAAGCAAAAAAAAATAAAATAAAATAAATAATTCCTCCCTGTTCAGTCAGTCACTGAAGGTATGTGGGATCTATGAAACTCTGGAGACCTTAAGTGAAGACTTCAAAGAAACAAGTTGACCATAACTTAGAGGCAGTTGACAGAAATGGCAAGTTTGGTCAGAAGTGGAAGATCAACCACCTGCTCCCATTCAGGGTTTTCAGACTTTTCTTTTTATTCTGGGCTACTCCCAGCTGTGCTCAAGGGCTCAGGAGTCACTGTGACTCTGCACTCAGGAATTATTCCTGGCAGTGCCCGGGACCGTCACGGGATGCCGCGGATCGAACCCGGGTTTGGCTCATGCCTGCCCTTCTGCCCTGTCTCTCCAGCTCTCATTCAGCTCTCTCACTTGCTCTCTTGTCTCTCTCTATCTCTCTGTCTCTCTCCTGTCTCTCCCCATCTCTGTGTCCCTCCATCTCTCTCTCTGTCTCTCTGTCTCTGTGACTGTCTCTCTTTGTCTCTGTCTCCATCTCTGTGTCTGTCTATCACTGTCCCTCTTCATCTCTGTCTCTCTTTGTCTCTCTTGGTCTCTGCCTCCATCTCTGTGTCTCTGTGTCTCTGCCTTTCTCTGTCTCTCTCTCTCCTTTGTTTTTTGGGCCACACCCAGCTGTGCATTCAGGGGTCACTCCTGGAGAAGATTTTCGGGAAACCATGTGGGGCTCGGGATTGAGCTCACATCGGCCGTCTGTAAAGGCAACCAGCCACCCTGCCCACGGTGATATGGCTCCGCCGCCAGGTTTTGTTCTTCACTCACCAATATACCATATAAATAGACCATATAAATGCCTCGCTCAAGCCGCAGACTTGTTTAAATTAAAAATAAAAATGCTTTGTCAGTTATAGATGCTTTTCAGTACCAAGTATTCCTGTTGCTATGGCATTTTCATAAGAAAAGCTTATATGGTCATATCTGTTACATAAAATTATAAATGGAAAGATAGTCATTTTGTAGGCAATTAAGATTTTGCTATTTAAAAAATGGAGTAGAACATTCAGGGGCTTATAGTTTATGCGAATCAGAGGAGGGGTTAAGTTCTTGTAGATTCGGGTCTGGAAGAAGTAAGAGGCTCTTTCTCCCCCTCAGATATCGGCCACGGCAGTGTTTTGCCCCTTGGGAGAAGTCCACGAGCTCTCTGGCACTCAGATCTCTCTGTCTTTCTCTCCACCTCATGTTCCTCCAGCAGATTTTTTAAAATAAAACAATTCTTGGGGCCGGAGTGGTCGTACAGCAGATAAGGGCACGTGCCCTGCACACGACCAACCGTGTTCAGTCCCCGGCGTCCCATATGACCCACGAGGCGTGATTCCTGAGTGCAGAGCCAGGAGTAACCCCAGAGCGGCTCCGGTGTGGCCCAGAACCCAAAAAATACACAATTCTGTTTCACTTTTTTAAAAAAGTGAGACTGAAAATTAAGAGATTTAATTATTTATGTTGTTGTTTTTGACTAATAAGATATTGACCTCATTAAAACTAAGAGAAGGGAGGGGCCGGAGCTATAGCCCAGTGGATAGGGCGTTTGCCTTGCACGCAGCTGGCCTGTGCCAGCCCGGGTTCGATCCCCGGCATCCCATATGGTTTCCCGAGCACCACCAGGAGTAATTCCTGAGTGCAGGGCCAGGAGAAACCCCTGAGCATTGCCGGGTGTGACCCAAAAAAGGAAAAAAAAAAATTAAGAGAAGGGAGACTAGCACTGTCGGCGAGATAAATCGGTTTTCTAGCTCTTGAGGTTTCCTGTTTCTGGTGTGATAGCAATTCTAAACGGATTTGGACTCCGCTCTGGGTTACTGCCCATAAATATAAATATAAAACTTCTGCTTGCAAGCCAGCTGGAATAGGGCCATTTCAGGCTCTGCTACACAGACCTCAGACAGGTGGAAAAGATTGGTTACAGGTGGAAATCAAAGCTAAGGAGCAGGAACCTGATTTTGTTTTTATTATATCCCCCAAAAAAGCTATTTTTTTTTAAGCAAAGTAGTTTTTATTGAATGGAACATGCTGAGAACAAAGCCATAGCACAGTGAGGAGGACGTTTCCCTTGACATGGCCGACCCAGCTGCAGTCACGGTGTCCCATGTTTACCCAGCACCGCCAGAAGTAATTCCTGAGTGCAGATCTAGGAGAAAACCCTGAACATCACAAGGAATCACCAAAAAAAAAAAAAAAAAAAAAAAAAAAAGGCACTGGGCAATAGTCCAGCAGGTAGGGCGCTTGCCTTGCACAGGGCTGACCCAGGTTCAATCCCCGGCATCCCATATGGTCCCCCAAGCACCGCCAGGAGTAATTCCTGAGTGCAGAGCCAGGAGTAACCCCTGAGCATCGCGGGATGTGGCCCAAAAAGGCAAAAAACAAAGGGTCCAGAGAGAGTCCTGTGAACAGAGAAAGCCCTAGAGAACACCCACCCCGACTTAGTGCTCAAAGAGACGCTGGAACGCTTCAGGCCTGCCATGGGAAACCCGAGGAGCAGGGCAGGCAGCTGCCGCTGGGGAGGAGCCGAGCAGCCAGTTGCCAGTGATTCACCTGCAGGCCCTGCCAAGTGCAAAGGCGTGTGGCAAGCACACCAGAATAGAACTCCACTGACCCCGATTCCCAGGGTCCGCGCTCCTCACCCCGGGCCTCATTCCTTATCTGTCTAATTAGAGATTGGGACTCAGTGATTTCTAAGAATTTGTGTATCTGAGGGCGCTGGAGTACAGCAGGGAGGGCGCTTGCCCTGAGCTCAATCCTCGGCATCCTCTATGGTCCCCAACCTATAAAACTGATTTGTTTTTTTGTTTTTTGTTTT
>JAJIBD010016414.1:0-14977 GCA_021461705.1 Cryptotis parvus | reverse complement strand
CTACCCTGTGTCTCAGAGTCTCTGGTTCATCAACACATGCACGAGATGAGAGGCTACTACAAGAGTCTCCCCACCCACATGGCAGAGCTTGGCAGCTACCTGTGTAGTATTTGATATGCCAAAAACCAGTAAACAATTATAGACCTCATTCCCATGACCTGAAATGGTTTGAGGCTCTTCATGTTCCTGGAGGAAGCGGTTGCCCTTGGGCTACACTAGCATGTGACAGGACTATGGAGATGTTACTGGTGCCCGCTTGCACAAATCAATGAACAACGGAAGACAAGTCATAAGTGACAAGTGATATTAAGAAAGACAAGAGAGACAACTAACACAGTATTTAGGATAATAGCCCCAAGCAAGGCCTACATAGGAAAAAATATGAAAGAAAAATAGTGGTAATTATATTTCTATGAATTAAGTGAATTATACACATGTATGTTTTCTTACTGCTCTTAAAATATATGCTTTATTAAGTTTTTTCAAATGTAGAATGTATTACTAAAAACAATCACTTTCACCATCATTATTCTGTTGCAGGACTCCTCTAAGAGCCTCTGCATCTGCTCTAGATTGCCTTCTGCAAATCACTTCGTAGATAAGGGGGTAGTCTAAACGTGGCAGTCTATCTGACCATGTATTCTATACTAGCTGGTATAAATATTCTCTCATGCTACCACAATCCTCGTGGGACTAGCTAGATCTTACCAGCATATTTGCCTGGCCACAAAGGATCTCTAAGTAATTAGCCCAGAGAGAAATGCTGTTTGCCTCCAAGCAAGCAAGCATGGCTCCCTGATAACTCAAAGGAACTAGAATACAAAACTACCGTAAAATAGACTAGACTTGTGAAGACTTGGAGAAATATTTAACTGGCATTAGTATTAGTTTTGGTACAGAGACATGCCATCTCAGAAACCCCCCTTCTTTACCCTGTAAAGGCTTTTCCAGGCAGAACTTGGCTCAAGACATTAGCATATAAAAGGGCCTAGGTGAGGTGCTGGAAGAAATTACCTGAGGGCATTTGACCCTCCCCTGCTTCCCATAATAGTGGGAGGGAGGTCTGAGTTGCAGGGGTATAAAACTAGCCTGCTTCCCTCTCTCATGCTCTCTTTTTGTTCTCGCTCTTTTTGGGCTCTCTCTTTGTGAGCTCACACCCTTCTTGGGAGTCTTGTCTTTGTCTCCTCTTTACAGGGCCTTAATACCGTGGTGGCTGCCATTTTGGCCTACACGTGGCTGGGGTTCTAGCCAGGAATCCTAAGCACAGGGCTTTTCCTATTGTTGATTTGTATGCCTGAACCTGTGATAAGTAAAGCCTTTTAAACTGCATCGGATTCCTCAGTCTTCATCCATTCCCCCGCCAGCCGGAGGTAGAAGGGATCTCGCTACCCGGCACTGTTGGGAACCCCAGCGGCATCCCTGACATTATTCCATTAGTATTGGAAGTCCTAACTAAAACAATTAGTAAAAAAAAGAGAAATTAAAGGGACTCAAATTTAAAAAAGAAGTAAAACAACAATTACATTTTATATAATATTATACATAGAAAATACTAAATACTCCACAAAAAGTTCCTAGAAACAATAAATTTATATTGTACCACTGTTGGCAGGCTGCAAAATAAATGCAAAGAAATCTGTTACAATTTTATGGTAAATTAGATTGTTCTTCTGATTTTATAGTAAATGAGATGAAATCAGAAAAACTAGCTCATTTACAATTATGACAAATATAAAGTATTTATAGAGAGATAAACTAAAAAGTGAAAGAGAAGCTATAAGTAACAATTAAAGGAAATAGGGACATAAGGACATATAAGCATCGTATGGTCATAGACTGAAAGAATTAACTGCATTAAAATGCCCATCCTCACACCCTCTTCCCCCAGAGGTTCATGTAGGCCTATAGATTCCATGTAAGCCTCATCCAAATTACAAAGACATTTCTCAAAAACAAAAATCAGACATCGGTGATGGGAGATGGGTTCAGGTGGAGGGATGGGTGTTGGAATACTGTGGAACCAAGACTTGAGCATGAATGTATTGCAATTTTATGTCTAAAAGTGGTGCAATAAATTTAAAATAAATTAAAAAATGGGAAAAAAATCAAATATTGCTAGTCACTTCCCTGATACACAGCCAGCCCGGGCTGAGTCCCAGCCCCCTTTATGGATCCCAAGTCCCTATAGGGGCGATTTCAGAGTGCAAAGCAAAGAATAAGCCCCTGAGCACTGCCAAGCGTGGCCAAAATATCCAACCGAGCAACCAAAACCAAATCAAACCAAACCAAAACAAAAAATATCAAATAAACAAGCACTGCTAAATTTGGAATTGTATCATAAAATCCCCCAAATAACCAATATATTATGAGAAAAAAATAAGATGGGGAGACAATGAATCCTTAGATTTTAAATTCTACTATAAAGTTATAGCAATCAAGATTGTGTGTGATTCTGAAATTAACCAGACTCTTAAACCGATGTAACAGGATTAGAGATCAGAAGTCAGTCCTTATGCATGGACAGTTCATGACAAAGGGGTAAAATTTATGGACTGGAGCAAGAAAAGTCTTTTTAACAAACAGTGATAGGAAAACATGCCAAAAGATAAAAGAAAAGATAATAAGTAATCTGGACCCAAATCTTACACCATACATAAAATTCAATTCAAAATGAATTAATGACCTCAATATTAGACCCAAATTCATAAAACACAACGAAGAAATCCCTAAGCACAACTCCATGACACATGATATCTCAGAAACTAAAGATAGATGCTGGTTTTAGATGTGTCTTCAATGATTTGACCTTTATGATGTAAAAATGCAAAATAAACAAATGGCACTATGTCAAACAATAAAGTTTCTGCAGATAGGGTGCCTGCCTACCGCTACTTTGAACCAGGAGTAATCCCTGAGTGTGGGACCTTAAAGGCACAGTACCTCCCAAGGTCTGTTAAGACAGTTGAGGCCAGGGTTCTGAACCTGGCCAGGAGAGCAGGGGTGGGGTGGGGGTCGCTTCCAGACTAAGAGAGCAGCGACCCCTGGTGGCTGGCCAGAACCTAGGCCATGGAGTCCCTGGTGCCTGAGCCTGATGGCCAGCACCAGGGAGGAGAAGCTGCTCCTGACGCCTAGGCCTGTGGGCCAGCACCAGAGCCACAGAGCATGGTGCGAGAGCTTGAGGGCTGACATCAAAGCTACAGGGCTACAGAGCTTCAGGGCTTCTGAGTATTAGGGACCACCAGCAGCAGGGCAACACGGAGGAACTCTAAGCATTAGATAGGCATGCAGAGACACAAGACATGGTAGCAAAAGATGATGCAGGTAACAAGGGACATATACAGGGAACTTAGCCGAGGAGTCCAGAGAAAAGAAGCCCTGAAGAGAAAAGCCGTGAGCAGAAAGGACCTAAGGAAAAGGGTCCTGACAGGGGAGATCTTGGGAGAGGACCCAAGCATGAAGCCCTGAACATAGACATACGGAAGTGAGAGGCCTGACAAGAGGTGCCCCAAACAGACCCCCCAAAGAGAGAGCAGCCTGCAGGAGAAAGAGAGAGACAGAGGTCCAGGAGAGGTTCCTGCAGAGAGCAAGCAGTGAGATAAAAACAAAGTCAACATTAAAGAACCTCAGGAAGCCATAGCCTTGCTCGTTCTTCTGTGGAGGGTCAGGGGAACTGTGTCGGCCCCAGACACAGGCCAGGGGCCCTAATGGACAGTGAGTGCCGCTGGGACCCAGCAAGGCCCCAGCATTTTCTGCCATAGTCACCCCCTGGCCCCCAAGTAACGCTTAAGGCTATGGAATCCTCATGAGGTTCCTTTAGCCTGGGGCCTTGGGACCTCCTGGGGACGGGGGGGGGGGGGAGCCACAGTTTCCCTACAATATAGTTATTTTTAAGCCTTAACACCTGAGCACCACTGGGTGTGTCCCAAAAGATAAACTAATTTTTTTAAAAATTTCTTCACTATGAAAGAAAAACTAATGAAAAAATAATGAAATTAAAAAGACACCTTACTGAATCAGAGAAAATATCCTCATGCCAAAACTCTGGCACAGGGTTAACAACTGATACAGAAAGTATTCACTAAATTCAACGCCAGAAGCAACCCCATAAACACTGAGCGAGAGGAGAACCGACACTTTTTTAAAAACATACAAATGGTAGACAGGCTTGTGAAGGAATAATCCTCATCAATTACTGTCAGGGAAAATGAAATACAAATAACAATGAGCTATTGCCTCAAACCAGTTAAAAAATTGTATCTGTGCAAATCATTTTTGTAAATTTGGATTATTTGTGACTAAGGAATATACGGTATTCATTTTTTTGTATCACTGTATCACTGTCTTCTTACTGATTTGCTCGAGTAGGCACCAGTAACATCTCCATACATCCTGTCGCAAGCAAGTGTCACCCAAGGGCATCTGCTTGCTCCAGGGACAGGAAGAGCCTTAGACCATTCTTCAAGTCATGGAAATGAGGTCCAGAATTGTTACTAGTTTTTGGCATATCAAATAAAATATGGTAACTTGCCAGGCTCTATAATTATTGGTTATTGGACATGAGGAAGAAGTATAGACAAAATAGAAATAAATAAAAATTTTCTAAATTTGATGTCAAAGACAAACTGTTTAGGTAGAATCATTTTCAGCTGTTGGAGATTTTTTAATCATGTGTGATACAAACATCATCAGCATATAAAAAACAGTTTTGACCCAAAAAATGAAAGGCTAGAAATGAGCATGACAGGGGTTAACGATTATATGCTAAATGTATATGTGACAGAGAAAGAAATTTTATCTATGAATAAGAAAAATCGAACAGCAACAGAGATGTACATAACAAGAGGGGAAAGGACAGATATAGAATGACTGCATTCATTTGCAGGATATAAAAAATAGTATGATCCTAGTATCCAAGGACAGGCAAAACATGGATCAGGAGGACTTGTCAGTGGGTGGAATCTACCACAAGTGTGTGGTAGAGATTATGTAGAGACAGAGAAGGGACCAGTGTGCTAATAATTCTTGGACATGGTATCACTAGCCTAGAACTGAGCACTGCTTGTAGGCAAAGGGATAGGCATGATAACCTCTAAATGCATGTATTGCAAGCCACAATGTGTAAGAGAAGGGACAAAAGAGAGAGACAGAGACAGAGACAGAGACAGAGAGAGAGGAGAGAGAGAGAGAGAGAGAGAGAGAGAGAGAGAGAGAGAGAGAGAGAGAGAGAGAGAAGAGAGGCAAAAGTGCCTGTTATAGAGACAGGCTGGGGCAAAGGGGAGGAAATCAGGGGACATTGCTGGTGGGAAATGGGCACTGGTGGAGGATGGGTGCTGAAACACTGCGACTGAAACCTAATCATGAACACCTTTGCAATTGTGGTAAAATAAAATTCTCACAGTGGCATAATAAAATATTTAAAAAATAAGGGGCCGGAGCAATAGCCCAGCGGTAGGGCATTTGCCTTGCACGTGGTCAGCCCATGCCAGTCCAGGTTCGATCACTGGCATCCCATATGGTCCCCCGAGCACCGCCAGGAGTAATTCCTGAGCGCAGAGCCAGGAGAAATCCCCTGAGCATTGCCGGGTGTGACCCAAAAAAGCAAATATATATATAAGAATAAAGAAAAGAAGAAACAATGTACAATGAAAATATCATGGCCCATAAACATGACATATATATTTATTCTAACAGTAATCAAAGCAATACATGTTCAACCAATAACAAGACATTAATTTTTTGGTGATCGGTAACTCCTCAAATTGTTCTCGCCCAAATTCCTTTACTGATCACTCCTAAAATGCTTACTCCTAAGTCATCTTCTTACCAAACATTTTCAGTTTAGGTGTGTACACACGTGTGGCGTACACACACACACACACACACACACACACACACACACACACCCCAATTACCATTTATGATCATTATTTTCTTCCAGTCAAATGACTTAAAAAATACCCCCATAGTGGAAATGAAAGAAAGAAACTCTGTTTCCTTAACAGATTGTCCTTTACTACAAATATTTCCTTTGGCTCAACTACTAAGGCCAAAATGTTCACACAGGCAAAGGAAAGCAACCCCCTTCCTGTGAAAGGATCAACAGCTGATGTGGTATCTATTGGGTAAAAAATACCTTATGCAAAAAACCAAGTATGGATAATTACACAACAGAGCTTAAAGATATGTTGGCTTTAAAGTTCTCCAAGGCAATTAGGTGTAGCTAAATATTTGTCCACCTCACACAATTTTGGAAAAGAACTAATATTTATTTTATTTGGTATGTTTAAACATAACCTTTATGGAAATATCATTTACATAATATAAAAGCTAGTCTTTACAGTATAATTCAATTATTTTTAATATAGATTGTTTATTGTTATTTATTATCATTAAGTAATACTAATTATTGATTTCCTACTACTCATGTAATAAATTACAACAAAAGGTAACTTTTTGTTTAGTTTTGTTTGATCTTTTTTTTAGTTACCATGATGCACATTGCTGCTATTATACTTCCCATTCATACACTGTTCTAACAGCTCACAAATCACCAGAAAGTGTGTTTGCACAATGTAGTCCCAAAGGCCCCTCCCAGTTACCCCCAGACAGTAGATCAAACCTCTAGTTCTGATGACTTTGACTATTTTTTGTTCTCTTACTATATGTCTTTATATCTCTTCTAGAAGAGAGATCTTTTTTTTATTATGGAGGTGATGGCACACACATACAGATGAATAGAATGAAACTCCTGAAATTTCATGAAATTTCACAAAATTGTAAATCAATACAAAGTTCATTAAAAACATTTGAAAGCTGTTTTCACAAGTATATAAATTAAAAAATAGTATGAGTAATTCTATGCTAGTACAATTTAAACTTAACATGAAATAAATCCTACAAATATGCATTTAGTAAGAATAAAGAGAGATTTTAAAATATTTAAAAAATTATCTGAGTAGACCTATAAAAACATTTCTGTTACTGGTTTTGGCATATTGAACACGCATCAGACAGCTTGCCAGGCTCTGCCGTGTGGCACTAAATTCTCATTACTTTGTGGGGCTCTCTCAGGGGTAGGTAGAATATTCACAGTAATTTGGAGGTAAATCGTGCAGCCGCACGTGGCCATGCGCAACGGGAAAGCTGGTTTCTGCTCTGCCGGGTATATCTGTGTCCAATAAAAGTAAGACCTATAAAAGTATGAAAGTATGTTTAATCCTAAAAAAGGGAATAACAACTTTAATAAGACTATAGCACATTATAGATTATAACAAAAAATTTCTATGGATTAAAAAATAACAAAAATATAGAACAATCAATATAAATAAAATATTAATTGATAAATAAATTTGCAAAGTAGGAACAAACCTACCTTTCTTAATCTCATAGCAGAACTAGATTAAATGTATGAGGGAGTGCCATAGTCTTTCACTTGCAAAGTGCTAGAAGTTTGTCATATCTGAAGAAGAACTTATATTTTTAAGAGAAAACCTAAGTCTAGAATTAAAAGACAAACTATCTAAAGTGAACACCATTAACACTGTATTCCTTCACCAAGCATGCTCATGTATTTGGCAAGGCTCTCAGAATGTCAGGCCACTGAGGTTGGTCAGGCCTGAGAATAGAGACCAGCAGAGCTTCTTGGGAAGAACAGAGCAGGGATCTCTTGAAAGTTATGATCTCTGGGCCCCAGAGCTCATAACTTTATCACTGTATCACTGTCTTCCTGTTCATCATTGATTTGCTCGAGAGGGCACCAGTAACATCTCCATATGACCTGTCTCATGCAAGTAGAGCCCAAGAGCATCTGCTTGCTCCAGAGCTCATCCAGAGAACATTTTCTTTAGAAGGGAATCTAAGTGTAGGGGTACACACACACACACACACACACACACACACACACACACACACACACAGAACCTATTTGGGAAGCAATGCGGACTCCCTAAGTTATTTACAACTACCCAACATGAAGGGTACACTGCCAGGCTTGGGGGGCAAGGGGAAAATATTGGAATCAAAAAGATTTCAGCATCAGGCTTGCCTTAAGTAACAGATTCACACCTCCAGTTGTCCTGGTCAAAACTGGATGATGCAGAAACCTTTGTATGGACCCTAAGATGTCTGGTTTCTCCCCCACCACTGCTTGATCCAAGCATCTTTACACATGGTGTTCATGTGGCCTGACACAATACACAGATTAAAAGAATGACTCCTGAGCCAGAACGATAGCACAGTGTTTGCCTTGCACATGGCCGACCAGGGTTCGACCCCCAAGCACTGCCAGGAGTAATTCCAGAGTGCAGAGCCAGGAGTAACCCAAGCATTGCCAGGTATTACCTAAAAAGAAAAAAATATGACTCATTTCTGTCATATATTCTCATTTTAAATGGTGCATCTTTAAGGAGGGATTCCTTGACCAACCACTATATTTAAAGTAATTCTTGTTCTCCTGCTTGACTTCTTCATAGTAAATATCATATTCACTTGAGTGTTTGTGTGTTTCTTTTTATGCTTTCCTCTATCTAGCTGCTAAGTTAAGTGTTGGTAAAAATCTATCTTATTGCTAATAATCATTGGAAATGTAATACCAGCCTAGAACTGAGCATTGAATATAGGCAAAGGGATATACATGATAACCTCTACATGTATTATTGCAAACCACAATGTGTAAGATAAGAGAGAAAGAGAGAGAGAGAGAAAGAGAAGAGATAAAGAGCCTGCCATAGAGGCAGGCTAGGGGGGGGGAGGAGGGAATCGGGGACATTGGTGGTGGGAAATGGGCACTGGTGGAGGGATGGGTGCTGGAACACTGTATGACTGAAAACCAAAGATGTATATTTTTGTAATTGTATATCTCACTGTGGTATAATAAAATATTTTTAAAAAGAATCTATCTTAGTTTTATTGTACCCAGCTCTTGGAATTTGATTCATTGTTATATTTCCAGAAATAATATCTGATATGTTGTACACTTTTAATTGAATGAATAAATACTCCATGAGTGAATAGATTATTCTGGTGGAGGCTTACAGGTAAGGCTTTTTCACCTGTCATTTTTATTGTCATGTATAACTCACAGATCCTATCTTCTTAACTGGAGATATGTGTTTTCCTATTATTTGAATTTGTTGTAGCCTTGAGCCACTAGAGTTCTTTTATTTCCCATTAAAGACATAAATGGGACAGGAAAAAGTCACATTCTAGAGCGCATAAATATTTCAAACAGTAAACTTCATCTAAATGAAAAAACACAAAAGGTTTTATATATATGTATATATACATATGTATATATATAATTATATATGTAATTATATAAAGGTTAGCCCACCCCAACCCAAGTAGCCGAGAGTCGGGACTATTTCTAAACAAGAGGTATGCCAGCCCACTAGAAAATCTGTGCGTATTTATGTTTGAAACTTCAAGTCGAGTTGTGATTTTCAGAAGTCTGTGTTTGGAAACATCTGTTAGCACCATCTGTATCGGAATTCCAAAGGAAAGCAAGCTGCAAGCACTTTCTTGTTGGAGGCTCAGCAGCAGGACTTCAAATCCATGGCTTTGGTTTGATTTCAGAATGTCATTCTCATCCCTGCTCGCTGGCGAAACCCCTTGTCTGTGGGGGAAAACAACAAACGAGCCACTGAAAACCGGTTGATGGGCGCAGAGTCCCGTTACTGTGGGCTGTTCTTACCTGCGGAGACTGGTGCTGAGCTCCGGAAAAAATCAGCCCAGTTCTGCCCCCTGCTCAGGAGCTGTGTCCTCACTCTCCCGGTCAGGCTGCCTTACCTCTAACCTTTCCTGAGCTTCTTTCTACATTCTGCCCCTTCTTCTCTCTCTCTTCTTGAAAATTCTTTTCTCAGAAATCAGATCTCCTTGCCAACTTTGTCCTCTCACTGCTATTCAGAACTTTTTTGTTGTATACTAGATTTTTTTAATTTATTTTATTTTATTTATTTTTTAAAAAAATATTTTATTATATGACCATGAGATATACAATTACAAAGATGTTCATGTTCGGGTTTCAGTAACAGTGTTCCAGCACCCATCCCTCTACCAGTGCCCATTTCCTACCACCAATAACCCCAATTCTTGCCTCCTCCCCCTAGCCTGCCTCTATGGCAGGTTATTTATCTCTTTTCTCTCTGTCTGTCTCTGTCTCTGTCTCTCTCTCTCTCTTTCCCTTCTCTTACACATTGTGCACTGTAATATATACATTTAGATGTTATCCTGTGTATCTTTTTGCCTATATTCTATGCTCAGTTCTAGGCTGGTTTTGCTATTCAAAATTTGAAGAAGAGTCGAAACTGTCTTTAGACTTGAGATTGAATCTTCCATGTCACTCTGGGAAACTTACTCATGGCCCTTAGTTTTCTCTCTCTGTAGCCCCTGCATCAAAGGGAGTTTTAAAGAGAAAGAAAAACAGCACAGCAGAAGCAGAAGCACTAGCATGTCAAGGGCACCAGTGCTTAATATATTTGAAAACTGAACAGAAAACTCACTGTTACCACCTTAGATTTTAAATCAGGGTAGATTTCTTGCAAAACTAAAGGCAATTTATAGTTTCATATGAATGACAACTCGTGATTCAAGCTCATAGCCCTATGCTTCAAAAAACTTCAGGTACATGGAGGCCAAAAAGCTCAATTTAAATTAAATCAACCTGGGCTGGAGCAATAGTGTTAATAGATTAGTAGGAGTTAAACCACATGCCTTGAATAGATTTTGGTTCCATTCTCACATTCCACATTGTCCCCCAAGCATCACTAGCTGCAGACCTGAAAGCCCCAGCACTGTGTGTGTGTGTGTGTGTGTGTGTGTGTGTGTGTGTGTGTGTGGACAGGTATCCCCAGCATTACAGAGCCTGAACAACACCTCACCCTTAAACCCTTCTTACTGAGTCAACAGATCACTTTGTCAGGGGCCCTGGGGAGCAGCCCCCTGGCACAAATGAGGAAGACCTAGATCTTGCCAGACTTCATCCCTGCGGAAACAAGAGAGGAATGGACTTGCGAGAAACTCTGCCTTGCCGCTGCTGCTGAGAACGGAAAGAAAGAAGGACACCGAAGCAGCAGGAGGGGGTACAAGCACACAGCACAAGGGCATTTGCAAGCTCCTGGGCCATTGTAACAGATAATAGTCTTCACAACAAATGACAATTACAGATTTAGCATTTGCAAGGTAACATTTGCAAGATACCCATCATTGATTTAGATATTCCTGTGACCAGAAGTATTCATATTCTGCCTCACCTTAGCTCAGATATGCACAGATATTTTGGGTGTGACCATATGAACAGGGCCCATTTCTGGGTCCTGCCTTTAGGGTCTTGTGAAGGGAAAATGCTGGACCCTAAGGCTAGCAGCTCAGAACCCAACCCACTTGACTAAGAATTACTTGTAGGGACCTTGCAGCTCCCCCTCCCTCAGTCCAATCATCCTTTCCTGTAAAAATACAGGAAGACAGGGGCCGGAGCATAGCCCAGCAAGTAGGGCGTTTGTTTGCCTTGCAAGCGGTGGGCTGACCGGGATTTGATCCCCAGCATCCCATATGGTCCCCTAAGCACCCCCCAGGAGTAATTCCTGAGCAAAGAGCCAGGAGTAACCTCTGAGTGTCGCCGGGTGTGACCCAAAAAGGAAAAAAAAAAAAAAAAAAAAAAATATATATATATATAGGAAGACAACTCCTGACTTTCCCAACAGCAGGGTTCTAAACAGAGACCTTACACAGTTGTCTTTTAGCCTTTTCTATCCCAGTTCCAATTGACTCTGCACTGTTAAATTTGCTTCCTGATGCCTCTAAGTGGTAAGGTGGTGTACTTAAGAGGATAATAAAACTGGTTATGCATTAAAATCCCACTCACATTGGTGCTGGAGAGATAGTCAGGTGGGTAAAGCCTTTGTCTTGCATGCAGCAGATCCGAGTTCAATCTCTGGTACCACATCTTGTCCTAAGAGCCCCACCAGTAGTGATCCCTGACAACAGCTAAATGTGGTCCCAAAACAAAAACTTGAAATAAGCAAAGTGTTTAAAATCACACATCAAATCATTAAATTCAGAAGTGAATCTATCACAAGTACATGAGGTGATATGGAGGAGCCCTATTATGTTTTCCACTTGCATCATTTTGAAAAACATGAAAAATATTTTGCACTCTTAAAGAAACACGTACATCCGATTGAGCAAATGTTGGCTTCTACTAAGCCTGTGCTCCGTTCTGATGCTATGGACCGTAAACATCCAATGTTTCCAGGTTTGCTTCTTAAATCACCTGCAAACTGACTATCGTCCACTAGAGGGCTCTCGCTACATTGAGTAAAGAGTTGTGACTCCTTTTAATCCTATTCTTTTTGTGTGTACCCAGACAAGCCAAGGAACACTGTGCAAACAGGATAACTCTCAGAGCAGAAAGGCTGCCCATTATCTGGCCAAAGGACTGCCATCGAGAGACTGATTGGAAGAAACGTCTTGCTCTGGTCCCTGACTGCCAATCATGTTCTTGGCAAAGCCAGAGTGCAGCAAGGCCCAGCAAGCCCTCACACTTAACAAAGTTGAATGGAAGGCCATTTTATCCCAAGACGCCTTAGTTAAAATCAAATCATTCCGGAGTTGTTTGGGTCAAAATGCTCAAGTGCTCAGACAGCAGATGTAGCACTCTTGGTTCCCTACACCTATTTTACTTGCTCCCGATGAGTTCTTTAGCCTAACTTCCCAGCTGGGGGTTGCACCAAATTTTACACCCAGGGCTAATAGAAGGCTGGCATCCAGAGTGCCCTAACAATTCCCCTGCAGGTGCAAATGAGCCCATTATGCCCTATAATTTTAAAACAGTAACACCCATTTGACAGAGGCAGATTCATAATGCCACAGAACAAAATCACTCACTCTGGCCTGTCACCTTTCTGCAAATCCTTATTTCACCCAGACCTTCTTCCCTCCCATACACAAAGCAAGTGACTTCAGAAATGAGTGGCCTTATATCAACATTGTCAAGAACAGGATTAAGGGCCCACTTGTCCCCTCCCTTTATTTATTTATTTATTTATTTATTTATTTATTTATTTTAAATTAAAGCACGGTGAGCTACAAAGTTATTCATAGTTAAATTTTAGACATAGAATATTGCAGCATCGACCCCACCCCCTAGTGCCAACTTCCCTCCACCAATGTCCCAACGTTTCCTTCCATTTCCTCTCCACACCACACCCAGCACCCCACCCTTTTTTGTTTTGCTTTTTTGGTCACATCTGGTGATGTTCAGGGGTTACTCCTGGCTCTGCACTCAGGAACTACTCCTGACGGTGGTGCGGGGGACTATAGGGGATGCGGGGGGATGGAGCTTGGGTGAGTCGCTGAAAGGCAAACGCCTTCCCTTTTGCCCTATGACACCGGCCCCACCAGCCTGCACACTTGACAAGTACTTTGAAAAGTTCAGTTGTTAAAATTTGTTTCCTGATTTCAGTGTTGTTGACTCTGTGGGTGGGATATTTGGCTCTGTCATTCCTGAATGTTCCTTCGTACCTGACTCCCCTGGCCCCCATTGCTTCTCGCTATCTCTTCTCTTCCTCTCTTCCACTCTTTCTTCTTTCTCCTCTCTTTATGCTGAGAAAGGCCCAATTTCTAATTGTGAGATTTGACAATGACCCCTAAGACCATAATAATTTTCTTTTCTAGGAGTAATAGCATTGTGAGTAGGTTTAGGGTGCTTGCCTTGCACGTGGCAGATCTGGGTTTGGTCTAGCATCTGATATGGTGCCCTGAGCCCTCTGGTGATCCTTGAGCACAGAGGCTGGAGTAAGCCCTGAGATTGTCAGGTGTGACACCAAAACCAAAAAATAAAGAAAGAAAGAAGAAAGAAAAAATGTCCTTTCCTAAACACTTGATAGGGTAGTGTAGTAGCCACAGAGATTCTGTAATTAATTTCTTTGCATCTGCTCAGTAAGCATAGTTTTAAAGCGTCCCAATCAACTTGTTGATAAAGCATGATTAACAGTTCAGGGAAGTCCTATTAGACAGTAGTAATTCAAATTAAGCTAAACCAAGGGAGGGCATGTAATTTATTCAGATTTGCAATCTGTTTGTTGCAAGAAGCCAGAATCTTGCTGTGATCTGCCCTTCTTGTGCAAAGCTTGCTTTGTAGAATATGTCTTCCAGAGAAAGAGAGAGGGAGGGAGAGAGAAAAATCTCTTCCCACAGATTCTAGTAGCCCATGAATAATTTCTCTAATATCTCACTAATCAAAATAGCTTTGTTGATCATTTGAACCAAGATTTAGACTGAGTCTGGAAGGCTGAGATAGGAAATAAAATATTCACAGACATCAGCAACTTAGGCAAAGTGAATAGCATCGAGTTCTAAGGGAAAAGAGAGAAAATGAAAGAAAATCCAGTATGCTAAATCCTCTTTAGTTCCACCTGGCATAGTTAAGAAAAAAATCATGCATTAAATCTCTAGCCCTGATCAGCTTCTCACATTTCATCTAGTATCGCTCTATGCTTTGTGACGACACAGCCGCACCAGTCTCTGCTTTTCAAAACACCCTTCTCTCCTCTCCTCTTTTTTTCATGCCCTCACATGCCTGGTTTCTCTTCACTGTCCTCAAGCTCGTGTCATTTCTTTTGCAGGGGAGAGGAGTGAGGTGAGCCATACCTGTTGGCTGAGCCTAGGGTGGGAGGATGGGACCGTACGTGGTGCTGGGGATCATAAAGGGGTGCAGCCATGTGCAAGGAGGAATGCCTCCATCCCTGCACTATGCCCCTGACTGGGCAAGCAGCACTTCTCACAGTGGACTTGTCTGACCACTTTTAAGCTGCTGCTTTTCATCCCATCCCTGGAGATTCCAAAGCACTTACCACTATTTATGATTGCTAGTAATTCATCTATTTATTCTCAAGCAGCCCTTAAGTCACCGTAAATTCTCTAAGAGTGTGGCTTTGTAACTCTTATTTACTGATTATACATACCCTAGATCCTAGAAACT
>JAJIBD010016413.1:0-11608 GCA_021461705.1 Cryptotis parvus | reverse complement strand
ATGAATAATCTTCAAAACAGAAACATCTTGACATGCAGTGACACAGAAGGGCTCTGGACCAAGAGCTGGAGTGAGTGGCTCTGTGTGTTGCAACTAGTATGACTGAAGTATATATATAATCCCGGTCTGGGGGTATAGCCCAAAAGGCTAAAGTGCAGGCTTTGCAGGCTTTGCATGTGGGAGGTCTGGTGCAATCCCCAGCACCACATGGTCCCCCTGAGTACCAGGCCAGGATTTGTCCCTGAGAACTGCGAAAAACAAAGAAAAAATTGTTCTTAGAACAGCGATCACAGTACTTTTTCATTGATTATTCTCGTTGACCTCTGAGTACAGGCATCAAGAACTACACTGAATCCATAACGTTTTCAATGATGAGCGGACATCAGTGAGTATATGGGTGTGGGTGGGGGGTGGGGACAGAGACCAAAGCCAGGTGTAGTGCATGCAAAGCATGTGCTTATTGCTATTGAGTTAGATCCCAGGTTATGGCTAGATTTGTTTATTTTTGAATTTGGGGCCGTGCCTGGTGGTGCTTCGGGGCTAAACCTGGTTCTATGCTCAGGAGTAGCCTCTGGAGCCATAGGCAGTAGCAGAGTGCAACAGCCCTGGCCTCAAGCCCTGTGTTTTCTCTCTGGCTTCCCCATCTTATGGGTTTAAATGAATTTTATTATTATTTATTTATTTATTTGCTTTCTGGGTCACACCGGCGATGCTCAGGGGTTACTCCTGGTGGTGCTCAGGGGACCATATGAGATGCTGGGGATCGAACCTGGATTGGCTGTGTGCAAGGCAAATGCTCTCTCCACTGTGCTATCACTCGGGCCTCTAAATGAATATTATTAAATATAGTATTTCTCGAGTGTCTAATATGTGCTGAGCTCTGTGGCAGGAAAACAGAAGAATAAAAGCTGGAAAAGACAGAAATCTTCAAACATTGGCTACTAGTATGAGGTGTGTGGCACGCATCTTTTCCCTCTAATCTGTTCATGGAGATAGGGGCACATCCATCTGTTTGCCACGTACAAAACACTGCATGTTTGGTAGTAAGAGCGATTTGCTTGACGTTGTATGTGCTTGGCATTAAAAGCAGAATGAGAATTCTGTTTTCAAAAGGATCATAGTTCACGATCAACCACTTTGCCAAAGCAGTTTTTCCTCCCTCCCTTTACCCTCCCAAGAGACAATTGGTACATTCTAAGCAGATGGTTGTGCAGGCAGTGGGCAGCCTGTGGGCAGCTGCTCCCTTAATTTTAAGCAAGATCTTTGCGGGTTTTATTATATTAATTAGTGCATTGGCAAGGGTGAATGTGATTTTTATGCCAGCAGGCTTCTACTGATCCTTTAGTTTGCAGTTTGCATGGACCTTTTGTCTTCATTTCTGTTTCATTCTTCCACTCACTAAACACTTGTGTCTAGTGTAGGCTGTAACTCCCTGTAATTCCCGAGCTGAGGGGAGTATGAAGACAGTGGATGGAGCTCTGGGGGAGGAGGGCAGAGGGCACATTCTGTTGGCACTGGTTTAGAAGTGGGCAGCTACATTTTATATGCACCTTGGATACCACTTTGTACGAACATCCTTTGTTCATACTTTTTGCAGCACAAGTTTGATACTAGGGCTAAGAAAAGGTGGTACAAGCCTCAGGCTCGGCTTCAAATGTCTGTGCAACAATTATTCAACCTTCTGCTCTGACTTTAGAGTAGGCAAGTACAAAGCCCGGATTTAGATATTCTGGGCTGGTGAGAAGATGGGAGGAAATGTATCAGGAAGGAATTTTAATAGATTTGTGTAATTAAAGGTTGTCAGGGTAAGATAACTTAGCTTTAAAAAAAGTCTTAGAAGAAATAGTTGCAGGGGCCGGAGCACTAGTTTAGCAGGTAGGGCCTTTGCTTTGCACGTGGCCCACCTGGAATTGATCCCTAGCACCCCATCTCAAGCCCCAAGCACCAGCAGGAGCAATTCCTCTATGTAGAGCCGGGAATAACCACTGAGCATCACCGGGTAATACCCAAAAAAGCAAGAAAGAAATACTTGCAACATGTACAAAGTCCTCTTTTTCATTTCTCCCATTTCTCCTATTTAAACATTTAAATATTGATTTTGATCCACCTAATTTCAGAAAACAAGAGATATGATTAACCATCATTTATCTTTTGTAAGGTGTATGTGTGTGTGTGTGTGTGTGTGAGAGAGAGAGAGAGAGAGAGAGAGAGAGAGAGAGAGAGAGAGAGAGACCTTGGTTTGTTGGAACCATAGTCAGTTGCTCAGTTTAATTTTTTTTCTTTTTTGGGTCATACCTGGCGATGCTCAGGGATTACTCCTGGCTCTTCACTCAGGAATTACTCCTGGCAGTGCTTGAGGGACCATATAGGATGCTGGGGATTGAACCCAGTTTGGCTGCATGCAAGGCAAACACCCTACCCGCTGAACTATTGCTCCAGCCTTTGTTTAATTATTTTTAACTAGCATTTTTTAGAAAAAGACTGGGCCCCCTGGGATGAATGCAGAGCCATTGCAGAGCCTGGCAAGCTACCTGTGATATATTCGATATGCCCAAAACAATAACAATAATGGACCTCATTCCCAACGAATGGGGATGTTACTGGCACCCGCTCAAGCAAATCGATGAACACGGGAAGACAAGTGGCAAGTGACAAGTGACAACTAGCATTTTTAGTTGGGACCATAGATTATAGGAAGATTGAAGAATTAACGTTTGAAATGTTTCGTTGCTGGAGATGAGTCTCTGGGAGGTTAAGAGGTAAAGCAGGACTTGGGATGAATTCCTCTGACCCTTGAACCTGAAAGGAGAGGAACTTCCCCCCAGGGGGATTTTGCTTGTGAGGAAAACTTCCCAGTGTCTGTCCCTACGTTTGCTTGATGTCCTGGGCTTTAGGAATTAATAACCCTTGCCAGGGCAAGCAACTAACCCCTGCTGCCTTGAGTCTCAGGGTGTTGTGAATGGAAATTTTTGATACATATCTTTGGTTTTATAGTTGATATTTGCAATGTAATTTAAAGACATGATTTTGCTGTGTGTGGAAAGTTTTAAAAGATGGACTTCCCTGTCTGCACTTAAGATGAACTTCCCTTTTCCAAGTTAAAACTGCTGATTTGAGGAAATTCTCTGCAGGCATACCGATAAGATGCCATTAGGTGCTTGAAACTGGTGTTTGAGCATGAAGCAAAGTGATGAGTTTGCAGTAATGCCCTATGGAAATAGGCTCCTGGAGCCTGAGCCTTGTCTAAGACTTCAGGTGCTTGCCAGCCTAGACCCACAGGCTGTATACCAAAGACCTCCTTGTCTTGATGAAGAAACATCCCAGTTATGACACTTACTCCACTTCCTATTCTTCTGCTCTTTGTTGAAGATGAACTGATCAGATACCTGGAGGTCCACGTGAGGATATTCGACTCTCTTCCATTGACCTGAGGGTCTCTTTATTTGGCACCAGGCTGTTTTAATTACTACCTTGCAGTCCACGTTGAATTGGGGAAGTGGTGCTCCCATGTCTTTTCCCCAAGGAAAACAACTTTAGCTGTTCTGTGAGATTCATGGTTAAGAGTCATTTTTGGTTTGTTTGGGTTTTGGGCCCCACTTGGCAGCGCTCAGGGTTTACTCCTGGCTCTGCGCTCAGGGACCAGTCACTCCTGACAGACGTGGAGGAGCATATGGGATGCCAGGGCTGCCCACATGCAAGGCATGCTCCTACCCGCTGCTCTGTGTCTCCAGCCCAGGACTCATTTATTACAGGAGTGAGCTGACTGAGGGGGAGGTACACACATCGGTGATTGGGTATGAGTAGCGTGATTGTGGCAATGTTAAAGTTGTACGCACACACTGAAAACTTGCTCACAATCATGTCTAACATTAGTGTCCGGTTATGCAACTAGGTGGCATATAAGTTAATAAGTAATTTGTGCATAATGAGGAGAAAAGAGAAATAGGTTCAAGGTTGTGTTCACTGAGTGTGCTCTAGTAACTTGCTGGAACTTCTGACCAAAAGCATCTCTTCATTGGGAATCTGCAAACCCTGCAAAGTCCTGTATCATTCTCTAGACTTGTGACACTGACCTCTTGTTTTCTTATAGCACTTTATCCCACAGCCCTTCAGGTATCAGTTTCTTCAGCTCAGACCACTAGGGCAGCTGGTATAAACAGAGCACTCTGGTTCCAAGTCTCTATTCTCATATATTGGCATGTTTACAACAGGAAGGTTTTCGTGTTTTTATGTGCATCCATAGCACATTTTTATCCTAGAACAGAAAGCTTCTGTTTGCCATAAAAATGTGTGCTGTGCCTTCCACGTCATTAAAATGGACTCTGAAGTAACATTCAGGGGGAAAGCAGAGCCTCAGATTTCCTTCTGAGAGCAATTTACCAGCTCCTAAGGCAGTTTATTTTCTTTGAAGCCATGGGGTGTCAGGGAGCCGCTGGGGTCCCCCAACGATATCAGGAAACGAGGTTCCTTCTACCTCCGAAGCCGGCAGGAAATGGATGAAAACTCAGGAGTCCAACGCAGTTCTAAAAGGCTTTTACTGAAACAAGCTCCAAAGCTATGGGATTCCCCAGACCTCTAGTTCTTGGTCAGAATTTAGGGTTTTTTTTTTTTTTTGCATTTTTGGGTCACACCCTGCAATGCTCAGGGGTTCAGGGGTTTCTCCTGGCTCTGCACTCAGGAATTACTCCTGGTGGTGCTCGGGGGACCATATGGGATGCCGGGGATCGAATCCGGTCAGCACAGACTGGCTGCATGCAAGGCAAACGCCCTACCCGCCATGCACTTGGACCCAAGTCTCCCACCAAAGTGGATCCTCGTACCTCAAGTCAGTTCTCTTATATATGCAAAAGTAATCATATCTTCAGGGAGGGTTGTGTCAACAAAGATCAACGAATCAGCTCCTAGGTGTAGACCTAGTTTCAGATCTAAACAGACGATAATGTCAGGGACAAATCCCTTTCTCTGAGATTATATCTTAAGTCAAGACACTGGAGAGAGTGAGAGAGCTGGTATAAAGAAATACATCTCAATGGATGTATATTCATGGGGAGAAATGCACCATAATTTCATGGGTTTTGTGCAATCTAGATGGTAGTAGCCACAAGGTCTGTCTATTTTCTGTTATGCACCAAGGTGATTCTGAGTGTCTTGTCCTTTGTTTACTGAAAGTAATGCTTGCCCACTTAAGGATCATGCTTAAACTAACATGATTCTTCCTTTAATCTTAAATGATAGTCTCAATGTAGCCAGGGTGGTAGTCTTCTGGTAAATTCTAACTGTCCCACACGGGGGCCAGTGGGTATTAAGAGGAATTGTGCCCAATCTAGATAACATTGAAATCATAGTAGAGATTATAGTAATATTTCAGAAGTTACTGATTCAGAGTCAAAATGACTCTTGTAACTGCCACACCCTCATTCAGTGCTTACATAGAAGAGAGATCTCATTAGCATGAACCCTGGCTTAAGACCATGTAAATAGATTAAACTGTAAGTGAATTAAATAGCAGAGCTCTCAAGCCAGCTAGACCTGTCATCCAACAACAGGTTAATTCTAATTAAATAATACTTTTATTTATAAAAATTCAACTTGCTTTCCGAACAATTCTGAGCCTTGTAGCTATAAACAACCATGTAAGTGCGGATTTGGATATAACTCAGTGGGGACAATTGTTTCACATGGAAAAGGCTCCTGCTCTGAGTTTTAGTGCTCTTGGCTCACTACTTCTATCCTCACAATAACATTTCTTTTTTTATTTAAATATTTTATTATACCACCGTTAGATACACAATTACAAGACGTTCATGTTTGAATTTTGGCACTACAGTGTTCCAGCACCCATCCCTCCACCCCTGCCCATCTCCCATCACCAATGTACCCACCTCCCTCCCCCTTACCCCAGCCTGCCTCCATGGCAGGTTCTTTATCTCCTTTCTCTCTCTCTCTCTCTCTCTCTCTCTCTCTCTCTCTCTCTCTCTCTCGCTTCCCTTTCTTACACATTGTAGATTGTAACATATTCTAGAACATGATTGGTTCCACTAGTTTGATGTACCGGGTCTGGACCACAAAAATGGTGGCTATCATGGTGAGTGAGGCCCATCCAGCTGCTTCCGAGGCCCTACAGAGGTGATGGGCCACTCCCCAAACCCATCTTGCTTCCTGGGAGCCTCATGCTTCTGGGTCTGCATCATGGCTGAGAGCCCGAGGCAGTACAGCAGGTAGGGTGTTTGCCTTACATGCAGCCAACTTGGGTTTGATCCCCAGCATCCCATATGGTCCCCTAGCACTGCCATGAATAATCCCTGAGGGGCAGAGCCAGAAGTAACACCTGAGAATCGCCTGGTGTGACCCAAAAAAAAAAAAAAAAAAAAAAGAAAGAAAAAAAAAGAAAAGAAAAAATTTCTTGCACAGGCAGCATTTTCTTTGTGTAGTATTATGGGACCATAAAAATGCCAAAAGCTGCCTTAATGGTCAATGGGAAGACCGGTAATTGTTCTCTGACCTTTTGGTCATTTTCCCAGAGAATTTTTGTGT
Organism: Cryptotis parvus; assembly: GCA_021461705.1. NCBI lineage: Eukaryota > Metazoa > Chordata > Mammalia > Eulipotyphla > Soricidae > Cryptotis > Cryptotis parvus. The sequence continues at coordinate 5,074 of JAJIBD010016413.1, read as the reverse complement.
CTTTATCCTTAGAGCTACTTTCCCATTTATGTGGAAAGACCTTCCTCTGGCTGGCTTTTTCTTTGTAACTTCCTTAAACTTATCTGAATTTCACTCCCAGCATTTCTGCTTTTTGTTTCTTTGCTGGAGTTTCATTTTTGGTGCCTAAACTCTTTTGCTGGAGTTTCATTTTCTAACTCGATGTTTTGTATAATTTAAGTTGGGAGTTATTAAATCAATGGCTCTCAATGTATGTATAAACGTACATAAAGTATGTATGTACTCAATGTATGTATAAACGTATACATACATTCTCAATGTATGTATACATACATTCTCAATGTATGTATAAAGCATATAAACATACATAATAAATGTATAAACGTACATATAAACGTTCATTAAGTTGGGAGTTGTTAAATCAATGGCTCTCAATGTATGTATAAGCGTTTAGAACATTTATGTGATTGCATCAGTTCTCTGCTAAAGGTCTCAGAGTGATTTTCTGCACAAAATTGGGTTTTGTTTGGTTTTTTAGCCCATACATGGCAATGCTCGGGGCTTACTCCTGGCTCTGTGTTCAAGGGTCACTCCTGGTCCTGCTCTTGGGACCCAGAATCCTATTCAATGCATAGTTGCTGGGAACCAAACTTAGGTGTCAGTTACATGCAAAATAAGTGCCATATTATTATTACTGATGTTGGTGGGCCCCCATAGGTAGCTTAGGGGGTGGGGAGGCGAGATATCTCTCTCCCCCTCCTCACTGTCTCCCCAATCTGCCTCTACTGCCCTTGACCCACTGAGAAACTAGGCCTTACCCAGGCCTTGCATGTTTATTGGATGACAGGCCTTGCTAGCTTGGGTATCCACTCACAGCTTTATCTATTTACTTGTTCTTAAGCCAGGGTTCATACCAATGAGATCTCTTCTGTGTAAACACTGATGAAGGGTGTGGCAGTTACAGAAGTCACCTTGACTTTGAATGGGTAACTTCTGACTCATTATATATCTACTAAGACTTCTATGTTATCTAGGTTGGGCAGGGCTCCTCTTTATACCCACTGCACCCAGCATAAATTAGAATTAACCAGGCGACTACCACCCTGGCTACTTCAGACTTTCGTTTAAGATTATAGGAAGGATCATACTAATTTGGTGAGCCAGGGCTAGAACCCGCCTTCCCTCCTGGGCGCGCGTGATCAGCTGCGCTCAGGGAAAGATGGTAGCAGCCCAATGTATGTGAGTCTGGATCAGGCATACCTGGGCTGGGCTTAAAAAAGACTGCTGTCAGGTGAGACTCCTAACGAGCCAGGCTTGTGATCAGATTTTCTGCTGGGTGGGGCTCTGACGTGCTGGGGAGTCTGGATGTGGAAAATGGCAGTCCTCATGGTGTGGGGTTCCTCTGGCTTCTTGCAAGGCTCTTCTGGGATGGTGGTTCATCAATAAATGCACAAGATGAGAGGCCGACTACAAGAGTATCCCACCCACACGGCAGAGCTTGGCAAGCTACCTGTGTCGTATTTGATATGCCAAATACCAATAACAATTATAGACCTCATTCACATGATCTGAGGGAGTGGTTTGAGGCTCTTTAAGTTCCTGGAGCGAACAGATGCCCTTGGGCTACCCTAGCATGTGACAGGATGTATGGAGATGTTACTGGTGCCCACTCGAGTAAATCAATGAACAACCGGAAGACAAGTGATACAAGTGATCATCCTAATTTGCCCTCAAGCAGGCGAGTGTGTGAGTGACCCTTTCAGTGTACAGAGAACAAGATACTCAGAATCACCCTGGTGCAGATAATATATAAGAAGGATCTTGCGGGTACCATCTAGATTACATGAAGCCCATGAAATTAAGATGTATTACTTTATTTATTTATTTGCTTTTTTGGGTCACACCCGGCAGTGCTCAGGGGTTACTCCTGGCTCTTTGCTCAGGAATTACCTCCCAGCAGTGCTGGGGGACCATATGGGATGCTGGGGATCAAACCCGGGTCAGCTGCGTGCAAGACAAACACCCTACCTGCACCTGCTGTGTTTATGCCAGCCCCCTCTCCAGTGTTTTACATAAGAGATAATCTCATAATCTCTAAAGAAGGGATTAGTCCTTGGAATAATCATTTGTTTAGACCTGTAGTAGGGTATGGCATCACCCTTCTACACTCTTCTGTCTAGAAGCTGTTTAGCTGATCTTGCCGCGTGCAAGGCAAACTGCCCTCCCCACTGTACTATTGCTCCAGCCCCTATGGTCTAAGTTCTGACCAGGGCTAAAAGATCTTCCATTATGTTGGATTGCGGTGGTAGAGCTTACTGTACTTACTGTACTGTTCCAAAAGCCTTTTGGAACCACGCTGGACTCATGAGTTTTCATCTGTTCCCTGGCGGCCTTGGAGGTAGAAGAGAACTTCTGTCCTGATACTTTTGGGGACCCCAGTGGCTCCCCCAGCACATGTTCTTGTCTGTGACTCTCTGAAGAATTTCAGGAGGATACTAGCAGTGAAATAAAAACAAGTTTTATTTGGAGGCTTTTAGGAAGGGGACAGAGGGAGAGAAAGTGAGAGAGAGGTAACAGGCTCAAGAGAGAACATGGACTTCTCCAAAGGCAGAGAGCATGCCTGTACACATGTCCCAGAATTAGATATAAAAGCATGAAAGGACACATCTCAAGAGGGGAGATGTGGGCGACACATGTGCTTCGGGCAGCATGTGCTGGACCATGTGGGCACAAGCAGCACATGGGCTTGGCAGCATCTGTGTGCACTCCTTTGTTCAAGGTGGCTTTATAGGGTTTAATCCCATGCTGCCCCACGTGGGGCTTCTACCTAAGAGTTATTGCTAGGATGGCTGCAAGAGAGTTGGGAGTGGTCTTCTTTGAAAACTCCTTTTCTTGATCTTTGTTCCTGATGAGTCTTCTCTTGGAGGGTGGGTCCATCCTTCTCTGGGATAACTCCAGTTAAGGTTTTAGCAGACCTTAGTTCTGTGCTCAAGTCCTGACAGCCTCAGGACTAGGTGGTTTTACTAGTCCTTTGGAATTCCATTGCCATGAGGCTCTTTCACTTCTGTCTGCCTACATCATCATTGTCGGGAGCGGGGCTGGGAAGCGAGTTCCCTTTTTACCTCCCGGCCGGGAGGGAATGGATGAAGACTCAGGAATCCGATGCAGTTTTAAAAGGGCTTTACTATCACAGGTTCCAATATACAATCCAAGAGCAGGGAAAACTTCTGGACTCTGGGTTCCCAGCTAGACCCCAGCCAGGTGTAGGCCAAGATGGCTGCCACCACGTGTTGAGGCCCAACAGAGAATGGAGAGGACGGAGAAGCAAAACACCAAGGGAAGTAGAAATGGCAAAAGGGGGAAAGAGAGAGCTTCTTTCTCCTCTTGCAGCTTATTTTATAGCTAGAAATCCTCCCAAACTCCCCAGCCCAGCCCATTCTGGGCTGGGCTATCTAGAGATGAAAACAGGAAAACAGCTCCATAGAATGCAGCAACTTCAGGAGACCATCTGGTTGTCTACAAGGACCCAGAGCTAATTAAAAGCCTCTCTAGCAGAGCTGGGAGAAGCTATAAGCTGAAAGTAACTTCTCCTGGCAGGAAGGATCAAATGCCCTCAGGTAATTTCTCCCAGCACCTCACCTAATATCTTAAGCCAAGATCTGCCTTTATAGGGTAGAGAAGGGGGTTTCTGAGATGGCATGTCTCTGTACCAAAGACTAATACTAATGCCAGTTAAATATTTCTCCAAGCCTTCAAAAGAGTCTCGTCTACTTCACGGTAGTTTTGTATTTTAGTTGCTTTTGAGTTATCAGGGAGCTATGCTTGCTTGCTTGGAGGCAAAGAGCAGTTTCTCTCTGGGCTAATTACTTAGAGATCCAACGTGGTCAGGCAAATATGTTGGTAAGATCTAGCTAGTCCCAAGATGATTGTGGTAGCATGAGAGTATATACCAGCCAGTACAGAATACATGGTCAGATAAACTGCCACATTCAGACTACCCCCTATCTATGAAGTGACCTGCAGGAGGCAATCCAGGGCAGATGCAGAGGCCTAGGCTTTTAGGTGTCCTGCAACACATCATCATCATTACATCATCATCATCATCATCATCATCATCATCATCATCATCATCATCATCAACAACAACAACAACATCATCATTATCATTATTATTATTACTTTTAAATCACAGTGAGATACACAGTTACAAAGTTGTTCATGATTGGGTTTCAGTCATACAATGTTCCATCACCCCTTCCTCCACCAGGGTACATTTCCCACCACCAATGTACCCAGATTCCCTCCTCCCACTCCCTCACCCATCTCCCTCTATGGCAGAGTGCACATTATTATTATTATTAAATTATTATTATTTTATTATGCCGTTGGGCTACAATGGCACGTGATAGGGTCAAATGGAAATGTTACTGGCACCCGCTCCGGCAAATCAATGAATAACAGGATGTCAAGTGATGAAGTGATTATTATTATTATTATTATTATTATTATTATTATTATTATTATTTTAAAACGGTTTTTAATTGCTTGAAGTATTGTGACTTATAATACTGTTAAAGATGGTTTCACATGTATGTTATTCCAACACCACTTGCATCACCAGCTACCTCTTTCCTTCTCAAGGCCCCCAAATGTTTCTCTCCCTTTCAATCTCCTCAGGTCCCACAGACTAGGTTCTGTGGATCTGTGACCAGTGACTCTATACTGACAGAGAAGTAGCGTTCTCTGGGGAGGAGAGAGAGGCAATCGTTTATTTTATATTGCTTATCATCATCAAAATTTTGCTCACAGAATGATAGAAAAATGTTTCCTGAGAAGAAAATTAGCGTACATTGTTGTATCTCACTAGGGATACATTAAATCCTTGTATGAGAGACTATTATATGTTAATAATAATTAAGCTTAAGCCTTCTGTGTTTATGTCTTGTTAAGCAAGATTGGTTGCCTTGTGTGTTACATTCCATCCACTCTAATGTGTTACTGCTGGTTTGTTTGTATTGTAGAGATAGAAATATCCAGAGTTTTTATGGGGGTTAAATTTATAGCAGGTTGGTGGCTTTGGGGTGTTGTTTGACTG
>JAJIBD010016412.1:0-35496 GCA_021461705.1 Cryptotis parvus | reverse complement strand
TGCTTTCTATAGTCATTTTCTTATTTCCTCAGTTTTATTTTATTTAAAACTGTTAAGCTGTTTTATTTTTGTTTTCATCCCTCCCTTTACTTCCCCCTCTCACCTCAGATGCTCTCTCTCTCTCACACACACACACACACTCACACTCACACACACACATACACACACACAAAGATTTCGAGCAGAGCTTAGGGCTTACTCCTGGCTCTGTGTTCATGGTTCACTTCTGACAGGATAGAGGAACCATATAGGCTGCCAGGGATAGAACCCAGGTAGGGCTCATGTTTAAGGCAAGCATCCTTCCTGCTGTAATTTTAAATGATTTTCTCACTTTTAAGTAACAGAAACAGAAGAGGGAAACTTACCTCTTTGTATAGGTTATTTATTTGGATTTAAGAAGATAATATAACAAACAAGAAGAAAAGGAGAATTATATTCTCTAATCAATACCAATTAATTTCAGATCAAACATTAGGTTTGTGAATACTTAATATTAAGTTTCTGCAGTGCCAGTTCTTTGTATACTTTAAAAAGTAATGTTCTGGGCTGGAGTGATAGCCCAGCGAGTAGGGCGTTTGCCTTGCACACGGCTAGCCCATGCCAGCCTGGGTTCGATCCATGCCATCCCATGTGGTCCCCCCAGCACTGCCAAGAGTAATTCCTGAGTGCAGAGCCAGGAGAAACCCCTAAGAATTGCCAGGTGTGACCCCAAAAATCAAAAAAAAAAAGTAATGTCCTAATAATCTTGCAACAAAACAGGAAAACCAAGGATTGCTCTTTCCGCCGCAGGTTCTCCCTTGAATGTGTATCTCACTTGCTTGTCTCTGTTTCATTGTTTGATGTGTTCTCTGTTGCATAAATTTCTCCTCGCTCCTATCTTTCATATCTTTCTAAGTAAATTTTAATAAAACTACTTTAATTTCCAAAAAAGGAAAGTTGCAAAAAATAGAGAACAATTCAAATTACTCTTTTTAGTTGTAATATATTAAATATGATTAGCCTTTGAATATCACTTTGGAAGGCTATATGACACGCTTATGTTACTGCTCTTCTCACAAGTAACAAAATCAGAGAAAAAATGAGGTTAAATGAGGTAGAAGGTCTGGCTTTTTAAGAAAAGGTGGAGAAAAAGTAGACCCTGGAATGTTGGATCATTCTATGCATGAAACTCAATCATAAACATTATTATGGATCATTGTGTTAAAAAATTCACAGGAAAAAGCAAGAAAAACTCTATCTTAGTATATCAAAATTTATAAAAAGATATCTTTTTTTAATTTATAAAATCATATATGGCGTATATGGTACAAAGAATGAAAAACTGTACACTAACTTAAAAACAGGCATTGCATCTGACTTTTTCCTGATATATCTGATGAAATCTTCAGAGAAAAGGAAAAGTAAGGATTTGAAAAATGGAATTGCCATAGACCAATTCCTGCTCACATGAAGGTGACCTCAATTACCTAAGGAAGTGCTCAGCATAACCTCCAGAATAATACGGCAGCCTTTGGAAATTACATACCTGCTCAGCACCTCAAGAACAAACCTGATGCAGAAAATAGGTCCCTTGAAGATGCAGAAAATTCTAAGGTGTTTGGCCCCTCCATTTCCCAAATCTTAAATAATGTGCTACGGAATACATTACAAGTGAGATTTAATAGAAACTGTCTCCTTGTTTGATCCTGCAGTGGAAAAAAGCCATAATAAATCTCTGGGTAAATGACTTAAAAATCCCTACTAAAATGTTCTTTCTTGTTATTATTATTATTATTATTATTATTATTAAAAAAGAGAAATTAAAACAATTTAACAAAATCTTACCTTTCTCTAGCTACATATAATTCTAAACCAAATAAAGCAGCATAACAGATGATACATTAAGCTCTTTAGAGATATTCGCCCAAACTTTTCACAAACTAACTTCCAAAAGATAAGTTTGTTATTTCAGTTACCCAAGCAGGACTGAATTACTGAATTCCAAATTCAAACATGCTCAGGCATCAAAAACAATATTGTGCTGGTACTATATTTCTCTAATAACTGAGGCAATGTGGAAACTTTCAATGATCTTAGAATATAAGACTAAGTTTAATATTGTCACTTAGTAGTGACTATATTAGACATATAAGTGGCTATGTTTATATAGTCACTTTAATATAAGACTATAAATTGACATAATAGTGCCAAAGAGTTTTATATTCAGTGTGTGTGTGTTAGTGATGGGATTGCTGTTGCTGCCAATTTTTAAGCACTTTCAACAGCACATAACTTTGAAAATTCTGGAAGCTAGGTAGAAGTAATGTAATGTTCACTCAGTGGAGCATTGAAACTTCATAAAACAAAGAAGCAATATCTTAAAATTCAAATGAATGCATAACAGACATTGATTTTATTAAAGTTCTTTGAAAATTATGCATAAATATTAGACAATAAAACATTTAAGAACATTAATACTATAAAGATTATGTCTAATCCGTATTTCTATTCCTTTCTACAATATTTAAAATCTTTATCTGAGCAGAGATGCAATGTGATAAAAGGATAGAGCTCTGGGTCAGGATTTAGAAGATGAGGCTCTGTGTGGTCAGAACAGATTTCTTCACTGTCTGAATAGAAAAGCGATTCGTACCTGAGTATTCAAGTTACACTGGGAAAAATCTGTTATACTCAAAGAATATCATGTAGTATTTGAAAGTTTTTCTACTAGCTGCAAAACAACATTTATTTAACACTTCTACTTTTATTCTTAAGTCTTTAATTTTGTCCTTATTAAATAAATAAATTTTCATTATAATAGTGACTTTAGTGTCATAAAGGCATTTATTTATGGGCAATCTCATTTCTGAATAAGTAGGAATAGATACTACAAATAGATGTATAGAAGAGAGAGAGAGTCAGAGAGAGAAAGAAAAAGAGAGAAGAAACTGGATCACTCATTTATAGAGACTGAGTGGTCTCATTCTCTATGATCTAAAAGTTAGAGACCTAGAAAAGCTTGTCGTAAAAGCCTCCAGCCTGAGCTGAAGGTCTGAGGAACAGAGAAGCTGACAGCAGAAATGAAAAGCAGAAGACTCGAAGACTCATATCTCAGATAAAGCAAGGGTTAAAACTCTTTTCTTCGTCTGACATTTATTAAAAGTAGACTTTGGTAAATTGGTTGATGCTAATCAATGAATGATGCCAGCTCTCCCTGATCCAGACCTAAATTTCAGGAAAAGTTACCTCACTTCTCATTTCTCCTTCCTCACTTTTATGTTCTTCAACCTACAGACTTGGCCATCTTATAGTTTCTCAATCTACCCTGTCAATGGTTACTAATACAAGTTTTCAGACCCATCTTGTGCTTTTTGAGATACATCAAACTTGGCTTACCACCATCTCGACTGCTGGTTCCTTTTCCTATCTCTGTGCATCTTACCTTGATGGTTTCTCTTCTTACATGAACTATGAAATATCAACAAGTCACAAGATTCTCTTGTGATTGTGGTAGTATTTCATGTTTCTGGACATTTTAATTCAATTTTACAAGTGCAACATTTAAAGTGGGTGCAGAAAACTTCTGAGATCTAAACCTGGCTTTCTCTAACTTGGAGTCAGAATTTCTACAGTTTTTGAAACATCTTCACCTTTAGCCAAAAGCTTGAACTACCAACATCTAACACTGACTCTGTGGCTTGCATGTTCCAGACCTGTTTCCTGACTCATCCTTATACTGCACATCTTTTCGTTCTTGTAGTATTGCTACAGCCTCCAAACAGAGCTTTGTCTCTGGCCCCACAATTACAACTCCACTGTGACTATGCTCAAGCACTGCTAATACTTTCTGATTTTCAACAAAATAACGTCAGCATTCTTTAGTATGGGACTTGATGCCAGTTAATTTTTTCTCCTCCTCCTATCCCTTTACTGCCTCCCAAACATAACATTAGGTGGTAAGGCCCTACCTAATTTTCTAGTATCTGTCCTTTCACTGCTTCTATTAAATATTTTTTCTGGAATATACTATCTAATGACTTTATATATAGATCCAGGTTAACTATAATTCCCTTAATGAAGTCCTTAATAGTTCTAATTAGGTTTTATTTCTTCATTCTGTGTTTAGGCATACCAGCCGGTAGGCATAATTGAGATATGAATGTCGTTTGGCTTATAAATGCTTTGGTTTTCCAGATTCTGCTTCTTTTTTCTTAGTGGACCATACGTGATGGTGTTCAGGGCTTACTCCTGGTTCTTCACTCAGGAGTCGCTCATGGCAGGACTTATAGTGACCATATGGGATTCTGCAGATTGAACCTGGGTTAGCTTCATGCAAAGTAAGTGTCTTATCTTCCATTCTATAATCTCTTGCCAATAATAAATAATAATGATATGTAAACTCTTAATTTTGCCACAGAACACATATTTGTATATAATTATATATTTTATATTTAATTATTATTTATAAAATATCTTGATAAGTTTAAATATAACCCAATGTAAACTTTATTAATCTAATAAACAAGTCTATGCATTGTGCAAAGATAAATACTGGATTAAAAATGTAGATGATAACACTTCAAAATTTTCTTAACTTTTTTTTTTTTTTTTTGCTTTTAGGGTCACAACCTGTGACCAAGTGATCAACCTGTGATGCTCAGGGGTTACTCCTTGCTCTGTACTCAGGAATTACTCCTGACAGTGCTTGGGGGACCATATGGGATGCCTGGGATTGAACCCAGGTTGGCGCATGCAAGGCAAATTGCCTACCCACTGGACTATCACTCTGGCCCAAAATTTACTTAACTTTTTAAAGTATCACTGTCACTGTCTTCCTGTTCATCATCGATTTGCTCAAGCGGGCACCAGTAACATCTCCATATGACCTGTCTCATGCAAGTAGAGCCCAAGGGCACCTGCTTGCTCCAGGAACTCAAGAGCCTCAAACTATTCCATCAGGTCATGGGAATGAGGCCTATAATTGTTACTGGTATTTGGCATATTAAATATGACACGGGTAGTTTGCCGGCTCTTTTTAAAGTAATTTTTACTTTTATTTTTTATTTTATTTTATTTTGCTTTTTGGGTCACACCCAGCAATGCTCAGGGGTTTCTCCTGGCTCTGCACTCAGGAATTACTCCTGGTGGTGCTTGGGGGACCATATGGGATGCTGGGGATCGAACCCAGGCCAGCACAGGCCGGCCGCATGCAAGGCAAATGCCCTACCCGCTGGGCTATCGCTCTGGCCCCTACTTTTTAAAGTAATTTTGTTTTTCAGATATTATCAGTATTGAATTTAATGTTATTTTAGTAATTTTAGTTCTAATATTAATAATATAAATTTATTATAATACATTTACTTTGTATTTGTTTACATTTTATAGTTATAATGAATAGAAAATTAATGTGACATAAAATATGAATATAATATTATCTTAGTTTAATAAATATTGAATAAATGCATATACTGGAACAGAAGTTCATTTTATTTTACTTTTTTTAATAAAATGAACAATTACATTGTCTGAGTGAATTTAAAGAGAAATTTCCCCCAAATTCAAGAGTAGGCAACTCTCCTTTCACACCTGCCTAATAAAGTGCTATGGAGCTGGCTTCCAAGAACAGTTTTCCTTATCCCACAAGACAGCTATTCTCTAGAGAATGGCTTCATTTTCTCACAGCTGTCATCTCTTAACCTTATTTTAAAAATCAAATCTATGGGAAAAAAACACCTGCTTTTCCAGCAGGTGCATAGATACAGGTTTTAGTTGGAACCAGCAGGAGTGACTTCCCTAATTCCATCGTTTCATATGGATTAGCCAAGTCTTCAGAATGGTGCCTTCAGCACTCAAATACCATTATTCTAGAGTGTGCATTTCCAAGCAAGTTCATTGTAATAATCACTGTTTGTGACACCTTATATCAGTCTAATTACCAGGTAGGAAATGCACTGTATCTTTATATTATATAGTTATTTTTAGTTTCTGGTTAGGTCCAAGTTGTTTTTCTTCTAGCTGCATAAAGCTTGACAGCAAGGAAATATTTCAGGAGCAGTAAGAATGGCTTTTATTTCCCCCTTACATTTCCAGCTTTTTGAAGAATTCTTTGAATAAAATGATAGCAAAACTTGATTTTTATTTCAACACTTTATCACTTTGATTTATTTCTCTGAGTAGTCAATGGGAACATAAATCAAGCAATAAGAATTGCACCCCCTTCCTTTCCTTTTTTATTTTTGATGGACACTAATTTTGCTATCAATGACACTTTAACTCCAATAAATCAACTGTTTCTCTACTTGGGTAGATCTGAAATCAACAATTTTATACAGGTAAGGGTATTTCACTTATTTATCACTATTTTTTTCTATCCTGAGTCAAGATGTATATATATATATATACATATATATATATATATATATATATATATATATATATGCGCGTTTATTCAGACACTAAGACATACATAGGAATCATACACAGATTTTTATTTATTTTCTTTTTGGGTCACACCCGGCAATGCTCAGGGGTTACTCCTGACTCTTCGCTCAGGAGTTACTCCTGGTGGTGCTTGGGGACCATATGGGATGCCGGAGATTGAACCCAGGTCAATAGGTCAATCGCGCAAAACCTACCCACTGGACTATCACTCTGGCCCCACAAAACCAAATTACAAATAGACAAATTTAGGACAAAATATTTATAAGATATCACTTGTATCACTTGTCTTCCTGTTGTTCATTGATTTACTGGAGCAGGCACCAATAACATATCCATATGTACTGTCACTTGCTAGTGTAGCCCAAGGGCAACTGCTTACTCCAGGAACATGAAAAGCCTCGGGTTACATCAGGGCCTATCTATGAAGATTCAGTTGAATCTGACAGAGAAGTGTGTTGGCAACACCAGTGAGAAAAGTCACTGTTAGAGGGAAGGTGGTCCACAGAACATCAGTGAGACTAGTATAAAGTATTGGGAAGAATAACGATCCATAAAACCCTCACAGCTTACTTGTCTGTCAATGCTACAAAGAATATCTGGTGTGGGAAGAAAGTGAATGAGGGGCCCTTGAGAGTTTTAGTAATAAATCTAAGTTATTTGGAGGCTGATAGGGGAGGGTTTGAGTGGACGAGGCAAAGGAACTGGTATGGTAAGGACAAAGGTGATTTTTACCCTTGACTATTTAGTAAATATAGTAAATTTCTACATTAACACATAGAAAACATGAGTATTTTCATTGTTTTTTTTCTTTTAATTTTTGTACCACATCCAACCATGCTCAGGAGTTTCTTCTTTCTCTTCATTCAGACATTAATTACTCTTGGCAGGGTCAGGAGTCCATATGGGGTGCACCAATCAAACACTGGTGAACTCATGCAAGAGAAACCCCAACCCACCTAGTTTTTGTTCCTTAACTAGAGGAAGGAACAGAAAATTGATGGGGATGAAAAAATCCTGGGCTAATGTCAGGTGAAACGTGGATCAGGAGGTCTTACCAAAAGTGGAAATTACCACAAACGTGTGGGAGTCAGAGGTTAGGTAAGACAGAGAAGGGAACATGTGCGAATAAATGTCAAAAGGGCTAATAACAACCTAGAACTGAGCATTAAATACAGGCAAATAATGCACATGATGCCCTTTAAGTGTATGTGTTGCAACCCACAATATGTAAGAGAAGGAAAAGAGAGAGGGAGAGAGAAAAGAGATAAAGAACCTGCCGTTTAGGCAGGCTATGAGAGGAGGGAGGGAATTGGGGACATTGGTGATGGGGAATGGGCACTGGTGGAGGGCGGGGTGCTGGAACACTGTGTGACCGAAACCTACAAACATGAACAACGTTGTAATTGTATATCTCACGGTGGTATAATAAAATATTAATAAAAAAAAAAAAAAGAAAAAAAGAAAAAAATCCTGGGAAAGCATTAACCCGAACTCAGATCATAGGTCCCTATCATTAGAATTAACATGTATAGCTGTCTTTTCATAATCTGATTGAAAGTCAGTAAGAAATTTCTAATGCAGAGCTCTCTTAGCTTTCTATTCATTTACTTCCTACTATTACTCTACTGTCAAGCAGTGCTCAAATTTTATATAAACCTTTAAATTTTTTATCTTTAATTCCTAGATTATTATGCCCATTTGAAAACTTCTTAGTCAAATTCTATAAATCCAGAGGTACGTAATCTTTACCGTTACCAAAGTCTTTTATTTACTTTTGTGAGACTTTTTTAAGGACAATTTTCACAAAAGAGTAAATGTGTCACTTTTTAAAAGGAAAGATCCCATCTACTAGAATCCCCCAGCGAGCCTTCAGCGTGGTGGCCGTTTGAAGCCGCGGTTCTCATAAATGCTGGATTTTGAGATGACTAGGTTGCTCCCGCGGCGGCCTGGCGCTCCGTGTCGTTTGTATGCCAGATACCGTAACATTTAGACCTCATTCCTGACCTGTGGATGGTTTGAGGCTCTTTATGTTCTGGAGCAAGCGGTGCCCTGGGCTCTACTGCTGAGCAGGACATAGGAGGTTACGGTGCCCGCTCGAGCAAATCGGCGATGGCGCGCAAGACGTGAGACTTTTAAGGACAATTTTCACAAGAGTAAATGTGTCACTTTTTAAAAAGGAAAGATCCCATCTACTAGAATTCACTGCATTACTCAAAGCAGCCTTTGTAGAAAAAGCCATCAAAGGGAATTTGATAATTCTTGAATGCAATGATCATAGAGTGATGTGACCTAACATTGTCCTCTGGAAGTGGGGAAAATGTTTTAAAGTTAAGACATATTCTGTCCTGGTTTTTGGTGTTTTGAAATTCAATTTCTGTAATAGTTTAAAAGGAAGTTAACCTATCAGTTACAAGATAGCTTTTAAAGCTCCCATGTTCAAAATCAATTACAGTTAGCAAGAAGAAAGTCAGATGTTTGAAAGATTTTGGACCTTAGTGAGGATCCACATTCTATTATAACCAGTTCTTTTCACAAATACAAAATATAGGTATAGATAGTATTGGAGATCTAGCAAAATACTTAAGGTGTTTACCTTGCACAGGTGCATGCCTCACCTTACTCCTGCCAATCTCAATTTGATCCCTGGCACTGTATTTAATCCCTTGAGCCCTGTAGGAGTGACCCCTCCCTGACCCCAGGGCCAAGCATAAACCCTGAGCCCTTCCAGGTGTGTCCAACCTTCCTGTTCTTCTACAATTGACAAAGGTATAAACTTGTGTGCCTTGGAGTTATGAGGGTAGCTGAAAAGTTAATACACAGAGCAAACATAAAAAATGAGCAGCAGATGAATATGGGAAGGTAGGCATTTGTCAATGATACATACATGAATTAAAATTCTGTATTGTGTTATTATGTAACACAATAATTCTGTATTAAAAAGGAAAGTTAAAGAATTTCCCAGGTGTAGGCTTTTTACCTATAAAGCTTTGGTCTAACCCTTTGAAAATGAGGTTATAGTACCCTGGAAGACTGCTAACAAATACCTCTGATCCCTGTAATACACAAACATTCTAGCTCTGTTCATTAAGACTCTTCTATTGACTTTATAGATCAATTTACAATACTAATGTGGATTTTCAATTTCTCCATCTCCCAGATTTTCTTCTTTGAAAATAAGCATTTCAAGCCTTATTTTGCCAGCATATTGGTTCCCTCTGCTCTGGGTCATCTTGGAGCCTTTTTCTCCTCAATGCTGCGCCTGCATGGTAGCTCATACTGCCACCTGTCATCTAGGGTCTGGATGTATGATTAAATCATAGTCCTGGGTAACTCAATATACTCCATTCTGCACAGTTCTTGGTCATATTTATAGAATTTCTGAGTAAAGATTACTGCCAGGCAAAACTTAAGCTCTTTGCAGACAAGAGAACTGTAAAAATTCATCTTTTACTCTACCAAAAGTTCCCATAAGAGCAATTAACTGAGATAGATTATAGAATTTAAATCTGAAAAACATTCAGCAATAATTTGACCTAAGTGGGATAAGTCTCAGTGTGTGCCTATCTAGAGCCTCAGTATTATTGGGTTGAAGGATTGCTGCTTCTTGTTAGGAAATTCATTTAATTTCCTATTACTTCCAGCTTCATTCTCAAAGCACTGAGAATTAAATGGAATACATTGAAAGTGACTTCAATTTCTTTACATCATTTTTAGATTAAATTCAATTTTATAACCCTATTGGGTGTTTTAACTAAAGTAATATGCTTACAATAAACTGCTCAAGTCATATGCAAGATTTCTGATTATATGCAATCCGACCAAAGCAATCGTGAATAAAAATTTAGAGGAATGTACTTCTAGGAAGTAGTTATCACTTTAGGAAGAGCCTATGTAGCACTCTCACTGCTGAGAAAGATAAACTAACAATTGGCCTTTTGATGGTAGTTATCCACAGTTCAATTAGATTGCTGATGACAGGTTAAGTCTTAGAAGAATTGTTTTGTGAAGAATCTGGATGCTATATTTCTATTGAGTTGCAGAGCTTGTAAGACCTCTGATACTTGTTATCTAGGCAGTAAAAGAAGAATCAGTAAAAAATGACAGATCATTAGAAAAAATTTGTCATAGTGGCTTTTAACAACGAGTAATATATATAGAGAGAGAAAGAGAGAAACATTTCTCTCTATGTATATGATCATTTGATCACTTGATATCCCGTTATTCATCGTTTTGCTCAAGCAGGCGCCAGTAATGTTTCCATTTGACCCTGTCACGTGCCACTGTAGCCCAATGGCATCTGTCTGTTTTGGGGATATTGAGAGCTTCAGAATTGTTTGTTTAGGGTCCTGATAAGGAAGTCTGACCATCTTGCAGGTGGGTGGCCACGCGATCTTTTGGCATCCCGTGGGATCCAATCGGTAACGGCTCTAGTCCAACGGTCATCTCCAGAGCACATTATATGACCAGCTCATCTGATTTTCGATGTTCTGGCAGATGAGACAGAGTCCTTGATTTTAGAATAGCAATGGAGGTCGGAACTCCGGATTCTCTCTCTCACTTGAGTGAGGCATGATATTCCAAGCATGGCTCTTTCAATTCCTCTTTGGGAGACCCGAATGGTATTCTCACCCTGCTTTCATAAGGCCCAGGTCTCTGAGTCGTAGTCAACACAGGGATAATGGTGGAGTCAAAGAGGTGTGCCCGTAGCTGGAGGTTCTTTGTTCTTTTGACTATTGTTTCGATGTTTTTGAAAGCAGTCCATGCTGCTCTTTTTTCTCCTGCACAACTCAGGTTTCAGTTTGTTCATCATGTTGACTTCTCGACCTAGGTACACATAGCTGTAGCATTCAGAGATGTTTGTTCCATTTAGAGTGAGTGGGGCCTCAGGAACTAGTTCATTTCTCATGAACATAGTTTTGTTTAGATTCAGCTGCAGACCTATCTTTCCACATTCTTGGTCAAAGTCTGCCAGCATTTGTGCCGCTTGGCTGATGTTCGGTTTTATTAGAACGATGTCATCAGCGAAGCATAGGTGGTGTAGTTGCCAGCCATCTATCTTCACTCCCATTTTTTCCCATTCTAATTGTTGCATGATTACGAGGGTGGCGCTGAAGAGTTTTGGTGAAATGGTATCACCCTGCCGAAGCCCCCTTTTGACGTTAATGATCACTTCACTGTAGAATGGTGAGATCCTAGTGGTGAAACCGTGATATAGTTCATGAAAGATCTTTATGTAATGGGTTTGAATGCCCTGTTTGACTAGGGCTTCTATGACTGCTTCAGTCTCCACAGAATCGAAGGCTTTCTTTAAATCAATGAAAGTGAGACAAAGCGGCATCTTGAATTCTCTATAGACTTCAATGAGTTTGGTTATCGTGTGGATATGGTTGATTGTGCTGAATCCTTTTTTGGAAGCCAGCCTGCTCGCATGGTTGTTCTTCATCTAATTTTCTGCCAATCCTGTTCAGGATGACTCGAGTGAATAGTTTTTATATGACGGACAACAGGCAGATGGGGCCGTAGTTGCCAATGTTGTGAATGTCTCCCTTCTTGAACAGTAGAACTATCCTGCTAGTTTTCCATTAGGAGGGCACCTTACATTCGGTCAGGTAGCATGTGAAGAGTCAAGCCAGTGTATTGATGAGAACTGACCGCAGATTCTTCAGGTGTTCGTGTTTAATCTTGTCTGGGTCTGATGCTCTCTCTATATATTACACATACAAATTCATATTATGTATCTATAGTATTCATAAGTATATTTAAGTGCCTTAACAAAATTTATGCATGAAACCTGAACTTATAAATCTAAACTCTTAATTCTCCATTTGCCTTCTTCTTAGTAAATTAGAATTCTTTGCATTGTTGAGTACCCTGTTGCCCAGAGCCTCTAAATCTTGCCTGGAGTTACCTCCTGTAGGCCATTTTGTAGATATAGGGGTATAAAACAGTTTGAATCTGTGACTTATGTGGCAGTATATCTTACCATGTATTCTATGTTAGCTGTTATAAATATTTTCATTCATGCTGCCACAATCATTGTGGGACTAGCTAGATCTTACCAGTATATTTCCCTGGACAGTTCGATCTCTAAGTAATTAGACCAGACAGTAATGCTGTTTGCCTCCAAAAAAGTAAGCATGACTCTCTAATAAGTCTAAAGGCTAATATAAAAAAACAACTATGAAGTAAAGATGAGAACCTTATGAAGGCTTGGAAAAATATAAACATGGCTGTAGTATATCCATTGGTACAGATGCAAGCCCTTCCCTCTACTCTACCCTGCAGGGAGAACTTCCAAGGCAGACCTTGGCTGGACAGCATTAATATTTCTTTTTTCTTTTTTTTTTCTTTTTTGGGTCAAAGAGATTTGAGTAGAAGTCCTGGATAATCTTCTCCATTGCCTTTCTTGAAGATGTGATAGATCCATCAGGGAGTCGGAGGGCAGTCATCTTGGTCTTATAGTTGGCGAAGGACAGGCGGGCAGTGCGAATACTTTTCCCGGCTTCTGCTACGTCTTCCAGTATTTCTGCTCTTCTGTCTTTGAGGTCTGCTTTTATCGCTTCTCTGCACTGTTTAGCAAGCTTGGACGTTAGCATTAGGTCTCCTGAGGCTCGCGCCTTGCCACGTTGGCGAATGAGCTCAAGAGTTTCTGATCTCTTTGATCAAATCTCTTTGATAGCCACATCCACCTGCCCACATACCAAATTCCACAGGATGGATATGTCATTCCCAAGGTTCTCCCTTCTGAAATCCGACATGCCATCTCATCGGTAAAGAAGGGAACAGCACCAGGCCCAGACAAAGTCAGACCCGAACATCTGAAGAATCTGCCGTCGGTGCTCATCAATACACTAGCTCGGCTCTTCACACGCTACCTGTCCGAATGCAAGGTGCCCTCCCAATGGAAAACCAGCAGGACAGTTCTACTGTTCAAGAAGGGAGACATTCATGACATCGGCAACTATCGCCCCATCTGCCTGTTGTCTGTCATCTACAAGCTGTTTACACGAGTCATCCTGAACAGGATTAGCAGAACACTAGATGAAGGTCAACCATGCGAGCAAGCAGGTTTCCGGAAAGGATTCAGCACAATCGACCATATCCACACAGTAACCAAGCTCATTGAGGTTTGTAGGGAGTACAAGATGCCACTCTGTCTCACGTTCATTGATTTACAGAAAGCCTTTGATTCTGTGGAGACTGAAGCAGTCATCGAAGCCCTAGTCAAACAGGGTGTTCAAACCCAATACATCAAGATCCTTCGTGAGCTGTATTATGGATTCACCACCAGGATCTCACCATTCTACAAAGAAGTGATCATTGATGTCAAAAGAGGGGTTCGACAGGGTGATACCATCTCACCAAAACTCTTCAGTGCCACCCTCGAGAACATCATGAGACAATTAGAATGGGAAGGAATGGGAGTGAAGATAGATGGTCGGCAACTACACCACCTCTGCTTCGCTGATGACATCGTTCTAATAACACCAAACATTAGCCAAGCGGCACAAATGCTGGCTGACTTTGACCGAGAATGTGGAAAGATAGGTCTACAGCTGAATCTGAAGAAAACTATGTTCATGAGAAATGAACTAGTTCCAGAGGCCCCATTCACTCTCAATGGAACAAACATCTCTGAATGCAGCAGTTATGTGTACCTAGGTCGAGAAGTCAACATGATGAACGACCTAAAACCTGAGCTGCGCAGAAGGAAGAGAGAGCGGCATGGGAATGCCTTCAAAGGCATCGAAGAAATAGCTAAAAGGACAAAGAACCTCCGGCTCCGGGCACATCTCTTTGACTCCACCGTTCTCCCTGCATTAACATACGCCTCAGAGACCTGGGCCCTACGAAAGCAGGATGAGAATGCTATTCGGGTCTCCCAGAGAGGAATCGAAAGAGCTATGCTTGGAATATCACGCCTCACTCAAGTGAGAGAAGGAATCGGAGTTCTGACCTCCGTCGCTATTCCAGAATCAGGGACGCTGTCTCGTTTGCCAAGGCATCGAAAATCAGATGGGCTGGACATATAATGCAATTTGGAGACAACCGCTGGACTAGAGCCGTTACCGACTGGATCCCACGGGATGTCAAAAGATCATGTGGCCGCCCACCTACAAGATGGTCAGACTTCCTTGTAAAGACCCTGAAGGAACGGTTTGAGGCTCTTCATATTCCTGAATCAACCAGATGCCATTGGGCTACATTGGCACATGATAGGGTCCAATGGAAATGTTACTGGCGCCCGCTCGAGCAAATCGATGAATAACGGGATTCAAGTGATCAAGTGATTTCTTTTTGGTCACACCCGGCAATGCTCAGGGGTTTCTACTGGCTCTGCACTCATGAATTACTCAAGGCAAATGCCCTACCCGCTGGGCTATCGCTCCAGCCCCGAGCATTAATATTTCAATATAAGTAGGTGAGGTCCTGGGAGAAGTTACTGAGGGGAATTCACCCCAGCTGCTTTCCATTACTGTGGGCAATCTGAATTGAAAATATATAAAAGCTGTAGCCTGCTTTTGTCTTTGTCTCTTGTTCCTTTTGCCTTTTGGTCTTCTCCCCTCTGCTCTCCTCCTCTCTATTCTCTTCCCTGTTGGACCTTAACATGTGGTAATGGCAATCTTGGCCTAGGGGCCCAGCTGGTAACCCAAAGTCCGGGGTTTTCCTATTGTTGGATTGTATACCAGAACCTGTGAGAGTAAGGTTTGAAACTGCTCGATTCTTGTGTTTTTCTCTATCAATTGGCTGTCAATTCCCTGGGGCAAAGGGGATCCCCTGACCATGCTCTTGGATTTTGTCTGGCTGCCCAGCATACCCCAACACTTTTTACTTAGGCCTAAGATTTTTTCCCCAAAATTTTATTTTTATTAACTCATTACTCATCATAAGTTACAGAGTTATTCAAGTTGGACTTTTGACACTGTTCTATAACCCATCCTACCACCAGTGTCAACTTCCTTCTGCCTTTTTTCTCAGGTTCCCTTTCTTTGCCTACACCCTCCCTGCCCCAATATGTCATCTTGGCAAGCACCTATTAAGTTCAGTTATTAGAGTTTGGGTCTCATAATTTCAGTGTTGTTGATTCTGTGGTTTGGAACTCTATATTTCATTAACAACACCATGTACCCTTGGTCCCTGCGCCATTAGTTCTCATCTATCTATTTTCCCCTTCTTCACTCTATTTCTTTTTTCTTCCTATACTCTGGAGCCAAGGGTGATCTAGGCATTCCCCCACTTTAAACAATTGTATTTCCTCATTTACAAAGACAAACACAGGATGATACTTCTTATATGTGGTATTTAGAGTATCTGAATGACAAAAGTTCTAAGTTTTCAGATAATCTTTGACTGCTTCCCTAACCCCACAACACATATACAAACACCTTCTTAATAAGCACAGCCAGACATCTCTATCTTCTTACCCTCCTTATGTGCTTCAATATTAATTCAAGTATATTCTCTCAACTTCATCACATGAAGAAAACTTCTAGCTGAGTTTTTCTCTCACAGTCTGTAATATATTCTTTCATGACAACTAAATTGTTTAAGTTCAGATATGAACTGAACTTGTCACTCTACTACTTAACATATGACTGAATCTCCCTACAATAAGATAGACTCTTTGCTTTCATTTCAAAGGACATCGTGATTAGAGCAACTTCCCTTATTTTCTTTCAACCACACTGGTTTCCTTATTTTTTTAAAATACGGAAGACATATTCCTATCTTCATATCTTCATCACTGGACCTTACTGATCCTCCTGCCTGAAACCTCTACTCAGAGATAACTGGCTTCTTTGTTTCTTTAAGTCCCAGCTGTCAAGTTACCTTATGAAAATTCTTCTTTAGCATCAAATAGAAAAGCACTTCTTACTGTGATATCTGTCATCTCCCATTAACTGTTATCTTCCATTTTCCCTTATAGCACACACAACTTCTTCCAACATAACTATGAGTTTCCTGCCCTTTACATCAGGTGGTTCCAAGAGAACAGGAATATTGTTTGTAGCTGCGTTAATTGTACTAACACTCAGGAAATACTCAATATTGATTTGCTGAGTAAATTAATGACCGAGTGAAAATTTTACTTTGAAAATTCCTGATCTATGATATTCAGCAACAAATCTGCTAAAAATATCAATTATCACTTAACTTTTCATGTTGAATATAGCAATTGTCTTATAAACCTCTTTAAATATAAAAAATATCATGTCTTATTTAAGACATAAGACATGTCTTTTATTTCTTAGAATATCAAGGAATATCAAACAAGTCAAAGAATCATAGAAGTTTGTTCCTATGGTTCTAAAAAATTAAAATTCCTTTAAACTGAACAAAGTTAGGATTTTAAATTTCCAAGGGGTAAAAAATGATATATTCCACTATATTCTGAAGGTTTTTAAAACTTTATTATTGTTATTATTATTATTATTGTTGTTTATTATTTTGCTTTTTGGACACACCCAGTAATGGTCAGGGGTTACTCCTGGCTCTTCACTCAGGAATTACTCCTGGCAGTGCTCAGGGGACCATATGGGATGCCCGGGATTGAACCCGGGTTAGCTGCGTGGAACACAAATGCCCTATTCGCTGTGCTATCACTCCAGCCCATATTCTGAAGTTTTTATTTTATTTTATTTTTTTAATTTTTTTATTATACCACCGTGAAACATACAATTACAAAGGTGTTCATAATTGGTTCTTGGTAATACAGTATTCCAGCACCCATCCCCTCCACCAGTGCCCCATTTCCACCACCAATGTACCCCTCCCCTTCTGCCCTCCCAGGCCGCCTTAATAGCAGGTACCCCAGTTTCCCTCTTTCTCTCTCTCTCTCTCTGTCTCTGCATCTCTCTCCCTCTTATTTTACACATTGTGGCTAGCCCTGCAGATATTTAGAGTTTATCACTTAAGTCTCTTTGTGTATATTCAATGGTGAGTTTTAATCTGCCATTACTATTTCCCATATTTAGTAAAACACTGGTATCTATTTATATCCTATTAATGAATGCAGTCATTCTATATCTGTCCTTTTCCTTCTGACTAATTTCACTCAGCATGATAGACTCCATGTCCATCCATTTGCAGGTAAATTTGATTCTGAAATTTTTTAAGAAAACAATATTATCTAATATTCTCTTCAAAATGAATGAATGTTCACTGAGGATCATGATGGAAGAATTTTTTACAAATGCAAAAAAATCATACATTTTCATGATTTGAATTACAAGAAAAATGTTTAAATTTTCTATTGTAAACACACAGCCCATAATAGTATGATTGCATTTCTTTTATTTTCAAATTTTTTTTTCAAGATATGCATTTTTACTTATGTAATATATTCAAATTATATATTTGGAACGGTTGAGGCTCACAGGATATTGTAAGAAAATCTTTCTTTTCAGTTCTGCCAACAGATTATTTTAGCCAAAATACTACTTTATCAATGGGCAAGAGTTCTCTAGACTTGGGGTCAAAGAGATAGTACAGTGGGTAAGGCACTTTGCCTTGCATATGGCAGACTTAGGTACAATTGCTGACATGTGATATTGTTCACTGAGCACCGTCAGGAGTAATTCCTGAGTGCAGGATCAGAAGTAACATCTCAGCATTTCCAGGTATAGATGGAAACTAAACAAAAAGAACTCTCATACCAGTAATAGATCACATTTCCGCTTCTCAAATACAGTAAGTAGAGTATTATTTTAATAACAATGAGCATAAGGACTCCCAAAAAAGCTAATTACCAACATAGTCTTTCACATACAATAGATCTTTTAGACTAATAAATATTATCATTCATTTATATAACTATTTTGGTATAAAGACCCTACTGTTCTTATATAAATTTTTATAGGATATGTATAGAATATAAAAGTATGTAACATCAGAACCTATTTATAGCTGATTTAATGGTAGAATAAAATTCAGTTCATTGTATGAAATCATTATTTTTACTTTAATAATTGCAGTAAATGTCCATTTCCTAGGGAATTATTTAACTTTCAGAAATTCTTCTAAATTTTCTTCCTATGTAAATCTCATAATCTAGCAAGAACAGAATATGAATATTCTTATCTTAGAGTTAATGTAATAGGTTCACCTGAGAAAAGTGATTTTTCTCATGTAATTTATCTTTACAGCAGATACAGAACATGGTTTTCTATTACATAATAAGCAGAGGAGTGAGTAAATTGAGGCCCACTTAGATAAGAACAACTAGAGGGAGTTCAGTGGATAGCTTGCCTTGCACCCAAGCTGGATTGGAACCAGGCATCAGAATCCTTTGCTGGATAGCAGAACCACTTCTCTGGTGTCAGCTCCCCAACGTGATGATTTGTTACTTTTGGGGAAAGAGAGGAAGCATGTATAAAACTTTGTTTTTGAGGGGCAATGAATTACATCAGGTTAAAAAGTATATAAAGGGATTGTTGAGCTTTGTAATGTTTTAATTTCCTTCTCTGGGAAGAGAACATTTACATTAGTGGAAGCACTTCCTTGCTACATGTCGAGTGCTGATATATAATCAGAAACTACAGTTTGTGAACTAATTTGAGCCCCCAGAAGTATGGGTCATACGTCCTAATATTCTGTTCTATTACACCCTCTGCTCTTCAAATGTGCTTTGCCTCTCTGACCAGTGAAGGAATTTGAATCTGACCCAAAAGACCCATAGATGTTCATCACCACTATACTGTTCTTTTTTTCACTGGACTCAGGTCACCTCTTTCTTATTTTTTTATACCTGTGACCATAGTTACTGTTAGAATGTTGACTGTACATCAGTTAGGAGATTCGACTGCCACTGTCTATAAATATCAGCTAGAATATCTCCTTCTATCATTACAGGAGCTTCTTCTGAAAAAAATATTTAAAGAAATGCAGTGTAGTGGGTTTTGTAAAAAGCAAAGGTAGAATTTCCATTGTATTTAAAAGCCTTAGGGACATATGGATGAGAATAGATATCCATCAAAACAAAATACCTGATCGCATTGTCCTTACAGATCACAGTATTTTGCTAGAGTAAGGACAATAAAATTAAACCTGTCATCTTTGTGCATGTATCAGAGAAATATATGGCATGAATGATACTGGCTCGGGCTGTTTTATATAAGCAAAGAGAGCAAGAGAACCTGTGGTTATTCTGCATAAGGCCAATGCTCAAGGTTACAGTCTCAGATTTTGCTCAAAAACTGCAATAGATGGAAATTTTAGTTTTTCATTTACGTTTCTTCTTATCTATATAATCATTATTCAAGTTTCCCAAATACAAAGTAATTCCTGGATGATAGCCTATTGCGCATAACTTTGTTTCTAGTAAACAACAACTCAAAAGAAACCTTGAGCTTATATTTCACTCTAGACAGTGCCCTGATAATAGGACTGGTCTCATAGAAGAAAACACAAAAAATTTGTTTCTAAAGGCTGGAGCTATAGCACAGTGGGTAGGGCATTTTCCTTGCATGTGGCTGACATGAGTCCTATCCGCGGCATCCTGTATGGATCCCAAGCACTGCAAGGAGTAACTCCTGGCTCTGCACTCAGAAGTAACCTCTGAGCATTGCCAGGTGTGACCCAAAAAACAAAAAAAATAAAGTCTGGGCTGGAGCAATAGCACAGCAAGCAGGGCATTTGCCTTGCATGCCGCCAACCTGGGTTCAATCCCTGGCATCCCATATGGTCCCTCGAGCACCACCAGGAGTAATTCCTGAGTGAAGAGCCAAGAGGAACCCTTAAGAATTGCCAGGTGTGACCCAAAAAGCAAAAAAAGTCTCTAAAAAGACAGACTACCAAGAATAGGAAAACAATTAGGCAAGAATAAGCGACTGGGTAGGATTAGAGTTTACTCAAGTAATATAAGAAAAAGAGACTAGAACACAAAGGGTAATGCCCAGTAAATATAATTTTACATTTTATATTAGATAAAATAATTATTTACATGCATTATAAGTAATAATATTATTCAAGGATTCCTTGAATAATATTATTACTTATAATGCATGTAAGTAATAATATTATTCAGTGTAAGGACATTAGTCTTTGAGGAGAGAATTAAATGTCCAGCCCTAAGAGATTTTGGAAAAGGAACCGATTCAGGTTTCCATTCCTTTTGTCATTTCTCTCAGTCTATTTCACTGTTAATCTTCATCTATACT
The DNA here is from genome assembly GCA_021461705.1 of Cryptotis parvus. NCBI lineage: Eukaryota > Metazoa > Chordata > Mammalia > Eulipotyphla > Soricidae > Cryptotis > Cryptotis parvus. The sequence goes on along the minus strand of JAJIBD010016412.1, from coordinate 14,917 downwards.
TTGAATATGGTTTTGTCTCTTTGAAGTACTCACTGAACTTTATGCCACTCAGGCATGATCTATTTAAAATATTCTTCAGATAGAGGTATCTGTTCTTGAAGAATGGTGGCATACAGGGTAGAGTTTCAGGAACCTATAAGCCTTTTTCTAACGATACAATCTGCTTACCTTATGGGCTAGTACTTTTATTTTTACAAACACTTTCTCATTCTGAACTCAATAGAATTGGCATGATCCACTTTTACACCAAGACTAAGACTGCAGTAGTACTTTTAGTGACTCTATCCAGTTATTTGATAAAAGATCTAACATGTCAGAAAAACACATAACAACATTCACTGGCCCTGTCATAATAGCATTTATATCTCAGTCTTCTACATAAAAGGATTAAGTGCACAATGCTCTACAACATCTATAATCAATATTTTCTGTGCTGAATTTTCTGTTTTTTGTCCTACAGGTATTTTCTTCAAGATACTAGGACAGTGAACAATCCCTATGCTAGATTAGATTATTGAGGCAAACTGAAGTTTACCAAATTACAGTCAACTAATGACAGAAAATATCTTAATAATATGTTGCCTGTAACCACAAAGTTGTGAATATGTTTATTTATTTTTTATTTTTTTTACCTTTTTTGCTTTTTGGGTCACACCCAGCGATGCTCAGGGGTTACTCCTGGCTCTGCACTCAGGAGTTACTCCTGGCGGTGCTCTGGGGACCATATGGGATGCCGAGGATCGAACCCGGGCCGGCATGGGCTGGCTGCGTGCAAGGCAAACGCCCTACCCGCTGGGCTATCGCTCCGGCCCCAGTTGTGAATATGTTTAGTAGAGGGTTTGTTAGAGTCTTAGCCTTCGCTGGACAACTAGCTACTGCTGAAGAAAATCATATCTCCACATAAAGTTATATCGGGTAGGACAGACTATCACTCCCAGACACAAACTATACTCATTTACTTCCTTGATTTCATAGTATATGGAGGGTACTGAAGACTGAAAGTTTGGGTTAAGAATGAACCTATCTCAGGCCTCTGTGTAAATGAGTGCTGTCAGAACAAATCCAGCTTCAGGGACAGGAAAGATAGTTCAGGGATTTAAGCACTGTTGGCCTTGCATGAGACAGATACAGTTTGATTCGCAGCACCATGTACAGTCCACTAAGCAAATCAGGAGTAGTCCCTGAGAAGAAATCCGGGAACAGTACCTGAGCATCTCTGAGTGTGGCCTCAAACCCTCAGCCCCAAAGAAAAAATGAAAATCAGTTTCATAATGAAGATGGTAGCCCTTTGAAAACCTGAAGCTAATTTAAAATTCTCAGGCTGATTCAGAATATACCCTGAGAAATTTGGCTCCAAGAGAGTTATTCAAACTGCTAAATCCTCTTGGGGAAATTTTGAATGACTACATGAGATATATTTAAATCTGACTGCTTCCTTGGCCCTATAATGTTTCAACTACTCTCCAATTAGCTTTAGCTTTTCTTTTCTTTTTCTTTTTTTGCTTTTGGGGTCACACCTGGCAATGCTCAGAGGACCATATGGGATGCGGGGGAATCGAACCCAGGTTGGACACATGCAAGGCAAATGTCCTACCCATTGTGCTATCACTCTGGCCCCTAACTTTAGCTTTAATCTATCCCTTATATACTTTAAATATAGTAAATTTTATTTCATAATAAAGTCTATTTATAGTATAGTGAAGTCTGTAGTATAATATAATAAAATTTTATAGTAAAGTCTATGTAAATAGTCTGTACATAGACTCTATAGTGAACTCACCTGTTCACAGATATATCCAAGAAAAGATGTACATTGAATGATGGGAGTTTTGCATTTTCTTATATGAATAGAGATCAGAATAATAAAATCATGACTCTGAGAACTTTTGATGTACTTTCCAAGTGTGGCCAATTTGGAATCAGGGAGAAGTCATGAAGTTGATCTATCAAGGATTGAAAAAGTAAGACACCTTCTGTTTCATCCTAAATCTAAATTTCCAGACATTTACTGAGCACCTGCAAGAACCATTGTAAGCAAATGAGAAAAACAAGACAGGAATATCAACACTTGTGTAAGTTACCACAGATGCAAAGCAACCACATATCCCAATGATAATTTGTACTCTAAGTTGGAGAAAACTAAGAAACACTTTGTATAGAAAAGGATATAGATATTTGACACTGTCCAGAATTCCTTTACCTTCAAAGTTTATTCCTTTTATTTATTTGCACCTTGTAATCATAATGTTCATTTCTTTGTGTGTGCAAGTGTGTGTGGCAGGGAAGAATTAAAGTTTCATCTGGCAGCACTGAGAACCATTTTCAATGGTCAAACACATGTAAAATTAAACAGATAACAATAGGGTTCAAACAAAAATTAGGTAAATTGTAACCATGAAGCTTATCATAATATTGAGAAAACACTGCATAGGAGTACAATATGAGGTTAATAATAGCACTAATAGTAACATTAATTATTAAAAATAATTTGAGGAGTTAGAGATATAATTCAAAATGATAGAGTAAATACTTTGCATAAGTAATATGTGTCTGGACCTAAACTTGGCCCATATTACTGTATGCGTCCCCCAAAACACTATTTCTTATGGTCCTGGAGGTTCCGGCATTTCTGACTCTGGGCAGCATTACATTAGTAGCACTGAGCAGTGAACCATCTGATCAACTGGCCAAATAGTTTCTGGAATAGCCTAAAGACCCTATGAGAAATTCTGTGGAGCCCCATCCCCCTAAACAATAATTTTAAAACTGGATGAGTTTTAAATTATAGATCATTGACTTGTCATTAAAGTTGTTTAATTTACTGCAAGTCAATTGAATCAAATAAGCATAGAAATGCTTTAACTCAGATAAATCAATGAATTGAAAAGTGAGAACTTCTCACATATAGTATCTTCATGCATTTAGATACTATGATGTGCCTAAATGGCTGGATTGATGTACTTGCAAAATTTTTATATTCGATGAACACTGACTTTAAATAATTTGATACAAAAAGCCTTTATCCACAGACCTATATCACTTCAACAGCATTAATAATAGTTTCCTGTTTTAAATCCATCTAGGGATAAAGGTCTAGCAGTGCCACAAGTAATATTTTGAATAAGCTTTTCATTTTGACCATAAACCTTACTGTGAAGGAGGCATTAGAGTTAGATAATATGTTGCTTATCACTGGGATATCTGATTCCTTGCAGAACAATGTCTTCCATGAATGCCATTAGTTTCTCTTATTAAAGTTTATATTATCTAAGACAGGAGAAGCAGGGTTCTATTTTTACAAAAATAGTGCTGATTAGCTCTGCTATCAGTTTAACTGCCTTTCCAAATTAAATATGGTAATACCATTGCAGTAGACTATAATCCAGAGCTCTTCAGTAATAATGAAACTCAGAAGTTTATCTCAAGTGATTAACTATAAAAATAACATTCATGTTTTTAATCCTTTGCAGATTATAACATATAGAGTAGCACTTAACAACTCTTCTTATGATCTTAAAGTAGAATGATGTTTAATTTAAGTATTTCAAGGAACTGCATTTCTTTTTGCTCTGAAGCATCTTTAGATGCGTCATTTTTGTACTTTTCCAATGAAACTTGAAATTACATTGAACAAATTTTTGTTTTAAATATTCATCAAGTGAACACCTGTGCCAGGTAAAATACTATTTTGATTTCCATTTCACTTTATCAGATTAGATATATTGACATTAATTAGGAATATAAATTCTTATGTAGAGAAAATTACAAAAGGCAGTAGAGACATTGCAAGAGACTTCTAGTAACAAATCAGTTTCTTGAATAGTGAGTCTACCATTTCCTCTAGATCTCTTCTTGCCTTCTTTTTGTCCTCCCCAAAGCTAGTGCCCTCCTGTAACCCCATCGATTAGCATACTCACTTCTATAAGTTAGCTCTCAGATCTGTTTTTTTACTCTGTCTTTCAATCCCCCACATGCAGGTGACCATTTAGTATATCTTGCTCAGTTTTGTTGATTTCAAATGTCCTCACACTTTAGAAGCATTATATTGTATATTTTCACCACAATTTTTTATATACTAACCTATGGGCACGTGGAGATTTGGAGACAACTGCTAGACTAGAGCCATTACTGACTGGATCCCATGAGACACCAAAAGATCACGTGGCTGCCCAACCTACAAGATGGTCAGACTTCTTCGTCAAGTCCCTGAAAAGAACGGTTTGAGGCTCTTCGTATTCCTGAAGCACCAGATGCCATTGGGCTACACTGGCACGTGATAGGGTCAAATGGAAATGTTGCTGGCACCGGCTTGAGCAAATTGATGATATCTCATTGTTGTATTGATTTTCATCTCTCTGATGATTAGTGATAATGAGCATTTTTTACAGGGGTTGGATGCATTTTCTTGGAAGGCTCTACCAGTTTGTTGTATATCTTTGGTATTAACCTGCTAGTAGCTACATATTGGGTGAATTATTTTTCCAATCTACGTGTTCTCTTTGTACATTGGTCATTTTCTTTTGTGGTGGAAAAGCTTCTTAGCTTTATGAAGTTCCATTTGTTTATCTCTTTGGTCAGTGGTGTTTCATTTTGAGGATGCTTTTAGCTTCATTGTTGTGGAGGGTTTTACCTATGCTTTCTTTCATGTACTTTATAAATTGAGGTCTGGTTGAGGGTTTTAATCTATTTTGATCACACTTTTGTGCATGAAATTAGATAGAGGTCTGAGTTCAATATTTTACATGTTGCTTCCAGTTTTTCTAGCATCACTTGTTAAAGAGGTTCTTACTTCTATTGAATATTTTACTGCAGTTTCTTCCCATAGCACTTAGGGAAGAAAAAGATATTAATGGCTTCCAGATAGGAAAGTTAGAAATCAAGCTATCACTATTTTCATATGACAATAAATTATACTTAGAGAAACCTAACATCTCTAAAATCTTCTAGAAATAATAGTTTTGTATAGGAGAGTGGCAGGTTAAAAAATACTGATGTCAGTATTATGGAGAGTTCTCCCTACATTTTCCTTGAAAACTTGGCTGTGTTTAGGAATAACCCTGCACTAAAGATCACTCCTGGAAGTTCTCAGGGAATCATATGGTGCTGGGGATGAAAACTTGTTGACTCCAATGTTCCATTTAATATGTGCAATATACCTGTCTTACTATATTTCTGGTCTTCTTTATTTCTTTTATTGATTCAGATGTAATATCAAGGTTGAAGAACCATTTTTAATGAACTGTTGTGTCTGATGTGAGATGGATATAATTTTTCTATTTCTTCCCCTCCCCTTCCTTCCCTTACTGTACAAAACAGTGCAAACAGCAGTGTAAACATACACTTAGATTATACTTTGTATTTCCAATTTTTCCACTGTCTTTATATTTTTAAATATATATATTTTGTACTTGCTATATCAATGTTTACTACCACATCTCTATTATGAAACATTGGTCGATTGATTTACTTACTCTCAGAGCTTCAAATTATTAAATCTCTAAGAAAAATTTTACCTCAAAATGCAAATTATACCATTAACTTCAGATCATTTTCTAAATACACAGATACCCTCTACCCATTGTAGTTATTGGAATAAATTTAGCTAAAATTGAGTAAATGACCATTAAAGAGTCATTCTAATACTCTTAGGGAGAGCTAGTAATCTTCAGAGCCTTTGTATATGCAGTAAAAGTGAAAAGAATATGGAGAAAAGGGCTAAAATATTATGATATTTAGAACAATAAAATATAGTATAAATATAAAGTTATGTGTTTGACAATTCACAAAACTGATTTGTCAACCTGAATGGAAAAAGAAATTTTGGGGTAGTAGAAGATACAAAGTATAGAATATAGAATTCAAAAAATTTGAAATATGGGATATATGTCTTGGGGATTCCAGGTGAAGATGCCTGTTAATAAATAGAATATAGGAACCTAAGATACAAGAAAGAGAATATCATGAGAAAAGAGCCTAGACCCAAGAGATTATGTAGAAATATCATGTAAAAAGATAACGCATAAGAAATCCAATGCCAGATCATTTCTTAAAATTGTTCCTTTATAAGAATTATCTAATTGTTTTAATTTCGAAAACCCCTCGTTTATAATATCACACATTAAGTAAATAAACTGAAAAGGTAACATTTATAATTATGATAAAATTAAATAAAATGTGTTACCTCTTTTTATCATTCTTTTAAAGATAAAGATAATAGATTTGGTAGAAAAATTAAACATTGTTACCTCATTACTGATAATTTTGTACTCTCAGAGATATAGAGAGTTCTGCTTATTAAATAACTAAGATGACATCTTAGTCAAATAAGATGACTGATAGAGTGTGAAGAGAACACTTTCTACTGCTATAATCCTAACAAATTATTTGTACTACTTTGTTTTATACTGATGAATATTTTAGTTTCCACTACAAGTTAAGTCTATTCTATGAATAATGTTTAGGGGTATATTGTATGAGATGGGAGGAAATAAAACATGAATTAAGACAAAACTAGTGTCACCCTTTTCAAATTATGAGCATCTGAAAGGCAAGATATTTAGCATCTCAAATTCTTTAGTAGACAAAGAGTATGTAGAACAGCAGAGTGAAAAGTAGGAGCTATAAAGGCTGTAGTGCTATGGGTATTTCCATTTTCTGTCTTTCCAAAAAACATACACACACATTTCTGGCATACATTTCATGTGTGTAAATGAGAAACTCAGCTAAAAATAATTATGAGGAGAGCTGTGCTTATGATGTAAATTCCTTCCTTGAGGATTCCAGGATTTTCTATAGCCAACATAGGCATTTTACCATGTCCTTATAAAGACCATGATAAGTTGTTACAGCTATGTAATGTTGTTCTTATGTTGTTTGTTTCAGATTTTTAAAAAAATGTTGGGGACATTTGATCAGAAACTTTTGTGCACTTTATGGAATGTTGAACAGTAAATAAAAGTCAATCTAAAGAATCAGCCTCAAGATACAAAGCATAACTGGGAATTAAAGGATATAGAAAAGAAAAATCAAGAAGGAGAACAAGGAGAGAAGAAATAGAACAAGACGAAGAAACCCTACTGGGAAAATAGAGAAATTACTCAAATGCTGACACTTGAAGAGGCTGGCACATAAAATAGTGATATGGTTCCCTGGTGGGTTATAGATTAGAATGAAAATTAAGCTTTGGAAAGCTATGTAACTAAATTATAAAACACCCATGATGATACTATTATCACTCTTATGTAATAGAGATTAATTACATTAAGATCAGTGGTTGCTCTGAAAGGTAAATAGGGTAATTACAGTTTTTCAATAGAATCCAAAATACCTAAATTTTATCAACTTGCTGATGTGTTAGTACCAAAAATAAGGGGTCATATTGGAATAATCTAAGGAGAAATCAATAAAGACAACTTCCAAACACAATCATGGCAGATCTGACATTCTCAACCTGTCGATAAAATGACAATAAATACCACCATGAAAAGAGTATTTATTAATGCTAATGGAATCTTAGACTACTTATCTTACATTAAAGAAATGCATCACTGTCTGGTAGGTAAGTAGGTTCTGAAGAAAATATACCTTTCTCTATGTTGGATGGAGGATAGACCTGGTACTTGTGTGCCTGATTTTTTTCTTATTATAATTCTGACATTCTCAACCTGTCGATAAAATGACAATAAATACCACCATAAAAAGAGTATTTATTAATGCTAATGGAATCTTAGACTACTTATCTTACATTAAAGAAATGCATCACTGTCTGGTAGGTAAGTAGGTTCTGAAGAAAATATACCTTTCTCTATGTTGGATGGAGGATAGACCTGGTACTTGTGTGCCTGATTTTTTCTTATTATAATTCTGACTTCTAATAATTTAGAGTGTTCTGTTTTCTTCAAATTTTGAAAAATATTGTAAAGGATTATCATTATTTATTTTAATCATGTTCTGTTAGTAGCATTAATTACTGAAAAAGAGGTAGTGTTTCCAAATAATGATTCTAGAATTCTTTATATTTCTTTAGTTCTATACATTTTTGCTTTATGTATTTAAAAGATTTGTTAAATTTATGCATATTTACCATGCTATATCTTGATGAATTAACCTCATTTCTATTACAAAATGTCCCTATTTATTTCTGATAATGTTCTTTGTTAAAGTACACACATTATGAGATGTAAATAAAGGCTCTTGGCTATCTTTATTGTTTTGCATATATATAATTTTATATGTAAAGTACCTGTACTTTTGTAAATAAGATAATTATAGAAATGTATAAAATAGTAAAGAGTTTATCACATAAAATCTATTTCAGAAATGTAAGATTGCCTTTAAAAATAATTAAGGTAATAGTCCATATTAATGAAATAAAAGATAAGACCACTGGAAATGTCAATAGATATAAAAAACTAGTAAAAACTATGAATGTTAACTACTATGCTAATTGGTTCTCATATTGCTCTTTGTTATGTTTTGTCTTTTTTCTACAAGTGTTTTTACTGAATCACATTCACTTCTTGAATCCCATTCCTTTGAAAATATAACTTATTCACATTTCACAGTTTCCGCTGTTACCACAGGTATGCCTGTAACTTACGTTACCCATGTTTTTCAAATGCTCTATGTTTCTCTTCCACACCACATCTTATATCCTAAAATATATAAAAGCTAATTTTAAGAAATAAATTATCATTTGTCCATAGAAGATGTTTGTCAAATTCTTTCTTGATTAAAGAAATCATATATCTATGAACCCTAATAAAGTGGGATAAGGTAAATTACCTTTAGTTCTTCACAGATTTATTCCCTAAAAATAAATCTATAATCTATCTTTTAATCTCTATTATTATTTATTCACTATCTAATAAAATAAATAATGCTTTGATCACAAATTTATTTTGATTTTGTTAATGACATGTTCACATTTTCCTTCCTAATTTTTTCTTTTCATTTATGTAGTTATATACACTGTTATTTATTCTGGTAAAGCACTTATTATTCTTTTTTATCTGCTTCATTTCTATCTTCCATCTCACCCTACAAATGCACGGATCTCACAGAAGGTGCCATTTGTATTCTACTCTCATTTTCCTCTTTACTTATGGAATCTAGACTGCTGTAACTTCACAGGTACTACATGGGTTTCATGTTGTAATTTACTTGAGCAGGTGCAGTAACATCTCCATTCATTGGGAATGAGGTCCATTATTGTTACTGTTTTTGGCATATCGAATACACCATGGGTAGCTTGCCAGTCTCTGCCATGGCTCTGGGTTCATCCCAGGGGGCCCAATCTTTTTCTATGTCAGACCATCAACCATCCAGGGCCCACGGAGCATAGCCCTGGGTATAGACAAGTCTGTCTCCTGTCTGACACCTGCCCATGCAGCCGGGCACTGCAGCCACACCTGCAACACCCTGAGGGGTAGGGTTACCCCACATACCAGTTTCGCCCTTCTAGCAGTAACTGTGGCTCTCATCATCCCTGAAAATGCCTATTCTTTTTCCACTCTAATAGACCACCCTATTACCCATTGTTTTGGCTCCTCCACGAATAGACTAGTGAAGTGTGTGTTTTAAGTTTTCTTTGAGGGAGGAGGACAGGATTTAAACAAACGACACTTCCTTTTATTTATCTATGGGAATAATAAACCAAGTTCCTTAGAAATATCAGTGTGATAATCTAGAAGAAAAAACCGGTTAAAATCCTGGGAAGAAAAACTTATTTGCCACACTGTCAGGAAGTTGACTCAATTATTTATCTTCCATTGTACAGCCTATTTATCAAGGATTAATTTACCAAACATTGTTTAATTTACCAAGGATTTATTTTATTTTTATTTTTTATTTTTTAATTTTTTTTTTACTTTTTGGGTCACTCCCAGCGATGCTCAGGGGTTACTCCTGGCTCTGCACACAGGAATTACTCCTGACGGTGCTCGGGGGACCATATGGGATGCCAGGGATCGAACCTGGGCCGGCACAGCTTGGCCACGTGCAAGGCAAACACCCTACCCGCTGGGCTATCGCTCCAGCCCCAAGGATTTATTTTATTTTTAATTTTATTTGAGGCACAGTGACTTTTAATGAGAGAGCTTTATGTTTATACCTTTCAATAGCACATCCTCACCTGCATCAGGACTCTCTACCTTCCTCTCTCTGCTTTCAACCTCCACCCACTGACTGCCCAGTTCTATAAACCAGTTCTCAGGTACTGTTGCCGTTGAACATTTTCTGTTCCTTTACTATGTTTCCGATGCTTTCTTATTTTTATTTAGAAACTGTGATACACACACATTTACAATGAGTTTCAGGAAGGTTATTCTGTGTCTATCCCTATCTTTTGATGGCTTCACTCAGCATGAGACCCTTTAGTTCAACATACATGAGGGCAATTGCATGATTTCATTCTTTCTTATAGTTAAGTAGTGTTTCATTGTGTGTGTGAGAGAGACAATTGGTTTATGTCCAAGTGTCTAGTGTTGTCTATTGGGATATTGTGAACAGTGCAGTAATGAATATAAGAACATGAGTCTTTTCAGCTTTTTTTTTTGCACCCTTGTGGTAGATAACAAGAGGTAGAGTTGCTAGATTGAATGAAAGTTTAATTTTTTGTTTGTTTTTTTGGGTCATCCCTGGCAGTGTTCAGGACTTACTCCTGGATTTTTACTCAGAGGATGCTCTGGTGGGGCTTGGAGGGACCATATGTGGTATCACTGTATCACTGTCTTCCTGTTCATCATCGATTTGCTCGAGCGGGCACCAGTAACATCTCCATATGTCCTGTCTTATACAAGTAGAGCCCAAAGGCACCTGCTTGCTCCAGGAACATAAAGAGCCTCAAACCATTCTATCAGGTCATGGGAATGAGGTCCATAACTGTTACTGGTATTTGGCATATCAAATACGACATGGGTAGCTTGCCAAGCTCTGCCGTGTGGGTAGCATTCACTTGTAGTCATCTCTAAATCCAGCATTTATTGAAGAACTGCATGGCCACAAGCGGACCTGGGCTGTGATAGGCTGGTCTGCTGGGTGGAGTTCTGACGAGGGGGAAGTCCAGATGTGAAAAATGGAGGCCCTCATGGATGGGGAGTCATCTGGCTTGTTGTGAGACTCTGCTTGGGTGGCAGGCCAAGGCTAGAACCACCATCCCTCCCGGATGCCTTGTGAGTGGCTGGGCACAGGGAGATCCAGTAGCAGCTCTGCCCCATGCCTGTGCATCTCTGGTTAAGCATACCTGGGCTGGATTTAAAAAAAGACTGCTGCAGGGTAGATTTCGATGACCCAGGCTGTGATAGGCTGGTCTGCTGGGTGAAGTTCTGACGAGGAGGAAGTCCGGATGTGGAAAATGGAGGCCCTCATGGAGTGGGGTGTCGCCTGGCTTGTTGCGAGGCTCTGCTTGGGTGGCGGGCCAGGGCTGGAACCCGCCATCCCTCCTGGGGGCCTTGTGAGAGGCTGGGCACAGGGAGAGCCAGTAGCAGCTCTGCCCCATGTCTGTGAGTCTATGGATCAGCACACCTGGGCCAGATTTAAAATAGACTTCTGCAGGGTGGCTCTCGATGAGCCGGGCTGTGATAGGCTGGTCTGCTGGGTGAAGTTCTGATGAGGGGGAAGTCCGGATGTGGAAAATGGAGGCCCTCATGGAGTGGGCGGGTCGTCTGGCTTGTTGCGAGACTCTGCTTGGGTGGCAAATATTTTCTCCTGTCTGTGGAGTGTCTTTTATATAAATCATTTCTTTTTGTGATGCAGAAACTTCTTAAATTATACAGATCCAACAGTTTACTTCTGCTTCTGTTTGCTTGGCCAATAGCGTTGACTTAATAAAGATGCCTCTGGAGTCAATGTTATGAAGAGTTCTATCTGTGCTATCCTCTAGGTAATATGGAATTTAGGTATGATATTGAGGTCTTTAATCAAGTTTATATTTATTTTGTGGTATAATATAAGTGGTCAGAGTTCTCTTTTTTAATGTAAGCAGAAACTTTTTATATATGTTAAGAAACCAAAACAAATTCATGTGACTTGCTTTATATTGATATTCATTTTATTGTAGTGGTATTGTATTAAATCTGCAATATCTCTGAGGTATGTCTGCTTATTCTATACACATCCTTTTCATTTTATGCTTTATCTCAATAAAATATTTTTCTTATAAATCAAAAACATTCTAGTTTAGTATGATTGATTAGCCACTAATTCACTTTTTGGATAAAGAATTTTTGTATCACTTGTATTACTTGTCTTCCCATTGTTCATTGATTTGCTCGAGCAGGCACCAGTAATATCTCCATCTGTCCAGTTGCAAGCAAGTGTAGCCCAAGGGCTTCTGCTTGCTCCAGGGACAGGAAGAGCCTCAAACCATTCCTTCAGGTCATGGGAATGGGGTCCATAATTACTACTGGTTTTTGGCATGTCAAATAAAGCACAGGAAGCTTGCCAGGCTCTGCTGTGTAGGTTGTATACTCTCAGTAGAAGGCTCTCATCTCAAGCATTTACTGATGAATTTTAAAGGGGAAAGAATGGGTTTTCTCTTGGGTGGAGCTCTGAGGAACGGTGGAGTCTGGATGTTGAGAATGACTGACCTCATGATGTATGGGATGATCTGGATTCTTGTTAGGCTTACTGGGATGATGGTTTTCAGCTAGAATCTGCCTAGAACTATATACAGTGTATAAATGTGAAAGATCATGGGAAGGACCTGATACAGTGGCTGCACGCTGACGAAGCTGTGGGTGTGGCATGGGTCTCTCTTCCAGGGTAGCTGGCATGGAGGTGGAGGAAAGGGCAGAGGACCCAAATCCCTACTCCAAATCCAGCCAGTGTGGCCTCTCCTCCCGCATATGTTAGCAAACCCTTGGAGCAATGTTGGACTCAGCCAGGGGCTGTCTGAGCCCTTTATCACACTTTTGAGGTCAGCTCCATGGGGCCAAGCGGTGCATCTGTGGTCTAGAGTGGTTGGGTCTGGATATCTTCTGGGGTTGCCGGCAGAGCTGTGGGCAATATGATATATTTATTCTAACTTTCCAGACTCATCCCCTGTTTCTCTCCATATGTGTGCCCAGTTTATTGGCTATACTAAACTAGTTAGATCTTGCCAAAACATTCATCTACATCTATATATTTGTGCCTGCTGGATTATCTCCTCTGCCAGGGATATCAGCATGGCAAAAATACTATTAATACTTCAAACCTCAGCCCAAAAATTTATTCAGTGAAAATTTTCATAATACCCACAAAGGTTATTTTTTTGTTTTATTTCATTGCGTATTTTATGCTTCCCTTTTGTGACTGCAACTATATCATGGTTTAGAATCAACACAATTAAGGCTCCAAAGTGGAAGAGGTAGTCATGCAGTCCATTCTCCCAAGCAGTCTCAGTAAGTTCTGCTCATATGTCCATGCTCACATGTGTGGACTTCCACACACCCACAAAGAGTGAGGAAATACAGATTAAAAAAGTCTGACTTTTGTTCAAGTTTCACATGCTAGATCATTTGTTTTATTTGTCTAATTTTTATTTCCTTTTTAATTGCTATTATTGAAATTTACATGATTATCAGAGGCACACACACAGGATTGTGGTGTTTGCATAATTTTAAGTTGTGGGACTTGCTAAGGATTGTACAATAGGTTGTAGTGCTTAAACACTTGATTCAGGTACACACTGATATATGTATTTCTTTAGTCATGGTGCTGGCACATGTTTTACCTAGAGTTCCACCCTTAGTAGAGCTATACAAGTTATATTTCTGATGTTCACTGCTGTGGGTCTTTCTTACAGTGGCAGGGAAAGCATACTACACATGCTTGGGGCTTATTTCTGGCTCTGTGCTCATATAACACTTCTGTAGGTGCTCAGGGGATCATAGGGGGATTTGGGGTATCATACCAATTTCAGCCACTTGCAAGGCAAATCCAGTACTATATCTTCGGGTCCCAAAAGTATCCTGCTGAGCACACCAATTGATTCTTCTTTTCATTGAGTTTTTTAGTTGACTAAAAATATACTTCAGATCTTTCAATTCTGATTACAGTTTTTTTCCTATATCATCTCTGATGCTTTTTTGTGTTTTACTGGCCACTTTTATCATTGTTTCTTTGATCTTGTTACACACAGTCATGACTCTAAAGTCAATGAGAGATTATACGGTTGGTTGGTAGAGTCTTCCAAGCCATTATCCTTATTCGCTGAGCTTGATGGATTTCAGTTTTGCTTTATTATTGTTACTGGTATATTCTGAGGAATGATATCTTTGCAGTTCACCCATAGGAGCCAGCTGACAGATACGGCTGAGTGTGGAACATTTCTATCTGAAAATAGTGATTCACAGAAATATTTTTGCTATCTCCTGTTGATTTTGTAGCTGGTGTGGATCACAGTGATATAGCAGGAGCTAATGTGTACAGTGCCACGTCACTTTAAATTTCTGCCCCAGGAACAAGAATGTAGATGGTTGGGTATGTGATTGGCTACAGGTAAAAAGAAGCCCCTAGCCCCATCTCTCTTTCTTTCTCTCTTTTCTCTCTCTCTCTGTATCTCTCTCTCAGTACCTCAGTACATGCTCTCTGGACTATCTCTCTCTCTGGATCAGGTATAGGTTTGGATACCCAGGTACTAAGACAAAGTACTGAGTAAAGGAGTCTCACCCATGTTCATGAGACCATGGCCAGAGAATAGGACAGCTGGAACAGAGTGACTGGAACTGCTGGGGTATTGTTGGGAGGCACACCAACAGATACAGAGCACAGGGGTCTCATCTACACACATGTGGCCATGATTCAAAGCCTGGGGAAGTGTACATGGGAAAAAGAGACCAGTACAGGGCCTCCATCATTCACTTGTATGCAAATTGTATGCAAATCTTCATACAATTCTCAAGAACCCATCAAAACAGAAAAAATCTTATTTCAT